>CAUYUJ010005924.1:0-57476 GCA_963575745.1 Prorocentrum cordatum
CGACTTGAAGCCGAACGGCGGTGGGAGCTGGTGGTAGTCGTTGTCCTTCCACGCCGCCTTGTATTCCTCGTCCAGTTCGGGGGGGATCGGGCCTGCGTAACCAGTGATGAAATCGATGTAGTGAACGAGAGGGTTCTCGTTCTCCCCGACGTCGTTGGTGAGTGCAAGGAATGGCTCCAATTCGCCCTCGGGGAGAACGGCTGTCGCCTTGGGGGCAGGCAGAGGGCGGCAGAACCAACCCTCGGTCGCCGTCTTCGGGCCCTCGCACGCGGACACGCCACGCCCTGGAGCGACGCGGCAAGTTAGCCAGAGGGCGCAAACGCGTTGCTGATCTTGAGCCCAAAACAGCTACGATCTGAAGAATGCCGCATAACGCACACCGCTGCGCGAACGGTTCCTTGCGCCCGCTTGCACGGCGGCAGCCAAGTGCACATGAGAGGCGTCAACACCACAACGAGCGTCGCATCTCGCATCGGCCGTGCGCACCGCAATACCACTGTCACACTCAGCGCCTCCTTGCACCACAAAACCCCCACACACACACACACACACACACACACACACACACACACACACACACACACACACACACACACACACACACACACACACACACACACACACACACACACACACACACACACACCCACACACACACCCACACACACACACACACACACACACACACACACACACACACACACACACACACACACACACACACACACACACACACACACACACACACACACACACACACACACACACACACACACACACACACACACACACACACACACCACCACACACACGCACGCACGCACGCACGCACGCACACACACACACACACACACACACACACACACACACATACACACACACACACCCACAAACACACGCACACACACACACACACACACACACACACACACACACACACACACACACACACACACACACACCGCAGCGCCTGCGTGCACACACACACACACACACACACACACACACACACACACACACACACACACACACACACACCGCAGCGCCTGCGTGCACCACGGGGCCCGTGCGCTTTCAGTCCAGCAGCTGGCTCCCAGCACCTCAAGGTGCGCGACCGAACGCGTGCAGCTACGTGGCGCTGTTTTCGGGCGATTTGCGGGTAACACATTTTTTGGGTTACCCAACTAGTGATTGCCTGCGTGGCGTCGTTGCCGCCGCCTTCGGTCCTGAGCGTTCATGCGGTAAAGAGGGGCATCAAAAAATGATGCCCCTCGGCCATGACCACATTCCCCCGTTTCACCCCTTTGCCCTTTCTTTCGCACGGAAGACATCCGAGAAATTGCTGGTTCCGTTGTGGGTATTGCTGTGGTTCCGTGAAGGGAACTATTTGCCCCTTCCTGGGTTCCCTCCTGAGTCCCCTCCTGGGTTCCTTTTCTGGGTTCCCCTCCTGGGATCCTTCCTGGGTCCCTTTCGGAGATCCCTTGTGCCCCCTCCTGGGTCCCTCCTGGGCCCCCTCCTAGGTCCCTCCTGGGTCCCTCCTGGGTCCCCTCCCTTTCTGGGTTCCCTCCTGGGTCCCTCCTGGGTTCACCTCCTGAGTTCCTTATTGGGTCCCTTCCTGGGTTCCCTGGTGGGTCTCCTCATGGGTTCCCTCCTGGGTTCCTTTGATGGGTGATCCTCTTCGTCCTCCTCTTCCCTTGCCCCCCCCCTTCCCCCCCCCCCCCCCCCCCCCCTCCCCACCACCCCCCTCTCCCCCCGCGCCCTCCTGCCCCTCTCCGCCCGCCGTCCGCCCCCAAAGAAGGACGCGGGCAGCGAAAAAAATAAAAACCACAAACACCAAAGAAATCAAAGACCGTCGGCTGGAAAACCAAAAGAACGCAAGGAAAAACCAAAAACAACATAAACAAACCAAAAAATCAAGATGCATTGTGAAGGAGCGCCCTCCTGCCCCTCTCCGCCCGCCGTCCGCCCCCAAAGAAGGACGCGGGCAGCGAAAAAAATAAAAACCACAAACACCAAAGAAATCAAAGACCGTCGGCTGGAAAACCAAAAGAACGCAAGGAAAAACCAAAAACAACATAAACAAACCAAAAAATCAAGATGCATTGTGAAGGAGGGCGGTGGATGGGGGGTGGGGGTGGTGGCGGTGGGCGAAGTCTATATATACACGGTGTGTTTTTGTTTTTCAAGCCGTCGGTCGTTGACTTCTTTGGTTCGTTTGGTTTTTCCTTGTGCTTTTGTTTTTTTCTTTCGCTTCCCACATCCCTGTGTGGCGCTTTCCAATAGAATCACTTCGTTGCGGTTTCCGAATGATTCCTGCTGCGGGGCTTTCCATTGAAATCCCTCTGGAATGCTTTCAAAAGGGGCCCCGTTGTGAGGCTTTCCAATGGAATCCTTTTGTGGCGACGACGACGAGGACGACGAGGACGACGACGACGGCGACGAGGAGGGCGACGAGAAAGAGGAGTGAAGAAGAGAGGTATCGGGGCCCCCCTTTGAGTTGACCCCGACACCCTCCCTCGTCGACGTCGATGCGAAGCAGGGCGGCTCTCGTTTTCGCGACGGGGATGCGAGGCGGGAATGCGATCATCGTTGATCAAGAGCTGAGCGCATGCAGGCCCTTTATAAGAGAGCAGGCCACCTGTCGAGTCGCGGCGTGCCCTAGCGCCGCCATGGAGAGCATCGTTCGTAGCCGCAGGGTCAGTGCTGCTTGTGGATCACCTGCCAGTTCCCTTTCCCGAACAGTTGCCACGGGTCGCAGGAATCGGGGAAAAACTTCGTGAACTCCCCCATGGCATTCAGGATCGGGGTCAAGCCAGGCGTGTTCTCGTAGAAGAGCTGGGACTGCGTGCGCATGCTCTCGTTGCGCTTCCCCAGGTAGCTGCGCTTGTGCACGCTGCCCTTCGCGACGCCGATATTGGCCTCTGCCATGTTGGTCGAGGACCGCGTCAGGAGGTAGGACGTCTTGGAGCCCCTCGTGCTCTTGGCGCTCTTCATGGGGCCCTTGGTGCGCTTGGCGGCCTCGGAGCTCTTCGCAGTCTTCATGGGGCCCTTCTTGCTCTTCATGGGGCCCTTGGCGCACTTGGCGGCCGTGGAGTTCCCCCTGTTCTTCCTCATCTGCGCATGGCGCTTGGCGGCCATCTTGGTCAGGGCCGCCCCCGAGCTCTCGATCCCGATCTTCTCGGTCTTGGCGAACTGCTTAGCGCTGCGCTTGGTCCTCGTGCGCAGGATGCCAGCGGCCTGTGCCTTCTTCTTCTAGATATGCGCGCCATCGGTGTTAAGCAGGCAGCGCTCCCGATCAATCTTTGCCATGGCAGGGGCGACGTCCTCGGCGCCCTCGGGCGGAGGCGGCGCGCCCTTCTGCACGGCCGCGCCCTTCGCAGGGAAGACCACGCGCGTGCCAGTCGCGCGATCCACAACCATGATCCCGCGGCCCACGTGCACGCTCTGGGTGGCGCTGCCAGCGCGGCGGACCGAGCAGGCGAATGCGTCTATCTCCACCTCGCCAGCGGAATGCTCGAAGTTGTCGGCAGCTTGCATAGACTTCCACGCAGCGGCCTCCGCGACGCGCGGCATGAGCAGCTCGACCTTCTTCCTGGACGCGCCAGTCACGCGGTGAGTCTGCGCCTGGTCGAGCCCGCAACCAGTCGCCCAGATGCAGCCGTAGTAGTCCGCGGTCGTCAGGCTCGTGTTCAGCAGCGGTGTAAATGCCTACGCGCTCATGGTGCAACGGCACGATTTGACCCAGCATCTGAAGTCGCCGTTCTCCTGCTCAACCATGTCGTTTCCGCGCTTCCAGCACGTGCGGTCGGTCTTGGGCGGGATGCACCCAGCCTCGCGCAAAGCACGGCCCACGTCCGCGTCGCTCATCACCGCCGCTTCGGCAAACGAGGGCATCTCCACGGAGAAAAGTTTGCTCTTGTGCGAGGTCGACACCAAGCGACCACCCTCCGGCACCGCAGGCGGCAAGTAGGGCACGCTGGGCGCCTTCTTCTTGGGGGCCGCGGACGGCCTCTGCATGGGGGCTGCGGACGGCTTCCGCATGGTGGGCGCGGCGGCGGGCCTCTTGCGCAGCGCCTCCTTGCCCGCCCTGCACGCGCCCCTGCGCTTGGGCCGGGGCCCGTTTCCCATGGCGGCAGCGCGCGTCGCGCCCAGGGGCGGCTTGAGGTGGTGGACGAAAAAGATGTTCAAACAGGTGAGCCAAAATGCCGCGGGCAATCGCACTTGCAACGGCGCGCGGGCGCTGCGCATAACAACCGCTGGCAATGGCGGCAGCGGCGGCTGGTTCGAACATGTCCATGGATGCGCGAGCAGGCGGGAAGGACGAGGGCGAAGCAAGAGGGGCAGCGACCAGCGCAACGGCGACGTCGGCGGCGACGATGACGACGACGACAACGACGACGGAACAGGGGGCCAAAACGACTGGGCGACATTTTTCCGCTTCAGACAGGCACAATGGAAATGCATGGGTGTGCGCGTGTGAGTCCAGAAACCGATATGTTCATAAGCGACCTGCTGAGGGGCACTGAGGGCCCATCTGGGGCGCGGCGGCATTCGCCCCCATCCGAGCGCGAGCGCGGCCGTCCGCTCACGAAGGAGTCGCCCCGAGGAAGTCCGCTGCGCCCGCCTCCTCATCCAGGTCAGGGCCAATGCCATCTGCGCCCGACATCTGCGAGAGGTCGGCCTCAAGCTCGCCGCGGGCTGGGGCGGCGGGAGCAGACGACGAAGACGCCGCCACAGCCTGCCGCTTCGCGGGGGAAGGTGAGCTGTCGATATCGAGCGCCCCCGAGAAGGAAGCCAACGTCCTGAACCTCCTTGTCTCGGGACTCCACTTCCCGCTTCGCCGCGATCTGGGCGCGCGGAGGGGCGGCCGTCGCCTTTGCCCTGGCTTTGAAGGCGTTGCCCACGGAGGTCTGCTCCTTCCGCAACAACTCTTCAATGTTTGGCGGCTCCGTGAGACCTCCCGTCTTCCACAGCCCGTGCAGCCGCTTGCCCTCTGCGGTTGAGTACTCGTCAAGGCCGCAGATCGACTTGCGCTGGACGTCGGCCTCTTGGGTCCCTGGGGCGCGCCAGTGCGCGTGATCCTTCGTGTTCACCAGGACCCCTCGCGCCTCGTGAACGCCATGGCGCAAGCGCGGAGGCTTTCTCGTGGAAGGCTGGTCTGACGAGGTTGAAGAAGTCGTCGAACTTCAAGGAAGGCCAACAGTCATTATTCACCGCACTGGGGTCGTATATCTAGTCGCCGATGGCACGCTGCTCGCCCTTGACCCACTTGGTGGCCCCCCAACGCGCCCAGCGCATGGACTCGAACTGGCCGACGACCATCAGTGCCTTGACCATTTTAGACGGCAGCTGGTTGAGGGATCCATCATCCAAGAAGTCGCCCATGGTGAGAGAACCGGGCTCCCCCCGCAAGAAGTCGATCTCGGGAGTCACACGGGCGCTCGCGGTCGCGGGGTGCAACCCGTGGACGCGGGCGCTTCGGCGGCAGAGCGCGAAGAGATACGAACGGCCCAGGGGTGTCTTCCCGAAATTCGGCTCTCAAATGAGCACGACGGAGCCGGGCGGGTCCATGATCTCCGACATCACGTTGAGCACCCACGGCTTGAAGTGCTCCTCCGTCAGAGTGATGTGCCACTCGAACTCCTTCTTCGCAAGCGCGCCCTCCGACGCGAGGCCGCTCAGAGCCTTCGCAACCAGGGCGACGGGCCAGCCGTGGAGGGGGGCGCCTTTGCGCAGTGCTTCGTCTGCCATACTAGCTGCTTGAGATCGGCCGTGGAACGAGGCGCGTTCTTCAGGATGCACTCGAAGCCCGCGTTGATATCCTCGTCCGAGAGCTCGTAGACTTCGTTCACCTCGGCAGCCGTCTCGACGTCAGGCCACAAGAAAAAACCTGAAATTGTTTCCCGCCAAAGCGCTCGAAGGCGCACTGCCAGACCTTGACCGCCACCTTGCGCGACCGAACGAGAAAGTGCTGGGCGGCAGCGGCGACCAAGTAGGTTGTCAGTTTCCCTGGGCGCGGGAAAACATCCCAACCCTGAGCCGCAACGCCTTCGCCTTTTTCGCCTGGTCGCGCACCTTGGGGTGCTGGAACACGAGCTTCTTCGCGCCCCCGAGCGCCATGCTGGCGAATGTGGCAGCCTTCGCCTTGTTGGGCAGGATGCAATGCTTGATGATGTTCTTCGCGCCGTCGGGGCCGTCGAAGATGCACATCTGCATGGTCATGTGGCTGGGTGGCGCCGACTTGATGCCGAAAGGCGGTGGGAGCTGGTGGTAGTCGTTGTCCTTCCACGCCGCCTTGTATTTCTCGTCCAGTTCGGGGGGAATCGGGTCTGCGTAACCAGTGATGGAATCGATGTAGTGAACGAGAGGGTTCTAGTTCTCCCCGGCGTCGTTGGTGAGTTCAAGGTATGGCTCCAATTCGCCCTTGGGGAGAGCGGCTGTCACCATGGGGGCAGGCAGAGGGCGGCAGAACCAACCCTCGGTCGCCGTCTTCAGGTCCTCGCACGCGGACATGTCACGCCCTGGAGCGACGCGGCAAGTTAGCCAGAGGGCGCAAACGCGTTGCTGATCTTGAGCCCAAAACAGCTACGATCTGAGAAATGCCGCATACCGCACACCGCTGCGCGAACGGCCCCTTGCGCCCGCTTGCGCGGCAGCGGCCAAGTGCACATGAGAGACGTCAACGCCACAACGAATGTCGCATCTCGCATCGGCCGTGCGCGCCGCAATACCACTGTCACACTCAGCGCCTCCTTGCACCACAAAACCAAGCACCGCAGCGCCTGTGTGCACCACAGGGCCCGTACGCTTTCAGTCCAGCAGCTGGCTTCCAGCACCCCAAGGTGCGCGACCGAACGCGTGCAGCTACGTGGCGCTGTTTTCGGGCGATTTGTGGGTAGTCCATTTTTTGGGTCACCCAACTGGTGGTTGCCTGCGTGGCGTCCTTGCCGCCGCCTTCGGTCCTGCGCGTTCTTGCGGTAGAGAGTGGCATCAAAAAATGGACGCCCCTCGGCCATGACCATTTTCCCCCGTTTCACCCCGTTGCCCTTTTTTCTTTCGCACGGAAGACATCCGAGACATTGGTGGTTCCGTTGTGGATATTGGTGTGGTTCCGTGGAGGGAACCAGGTGCCCCTTCCTGGGTTCCCTCCTGAGTCTCCTCCTGGGTCCCTTTCTGTGTTCCCCTCCTGGGTTCCCTCCTGGGTCCCTTTCTGAGTTCCCTCCCGAGTCCCCTCCTGGGTCCCTCCTGGGTCCCCTGGGTCCCCTCCTGGGTCGCCAACCAGCTGTATCGACGGCCCCAGGCTTTGCAAGTAATGGGCCCCGTGTCGACCGTCGGCCACGGGGATGGCCTCGGAGGCGCTGGCTGGAGGGTCGGTGCCGATCGCAAACGCGCGCCCGTCTGCGGCCCGCGCGCGCGCGCGCGCGCTCCGGTGTGAACTCCTGACCCTCGATGCTGCGAGGAGGCTCGGGATAACCTCCACCGTCCGCTCGGGGAGGCGTCGTGGAACTCTTCTCGGGAGGAGGCTGGTCATCGACTGCGGGCGCTCCCTCAGCAGCAATCCCACCTGTCGCCGCGATGCTGTTGCCAGGGGGGGAGCAATGGGCTATGACCTCGCAGCTGAAGGCTGCTCCTCTCTGTCTGGAAGGGCGTGCCTCTCTGTGGCCACTGCTGCCAGGCCCAGCCGACTCTTGCTCCCTTCCTCCTGGCTGAAGGCCAGTATCTTCTGTGAGGAGAGCAGCGCGGAGGTTGGGCACGGCTCTGGTGTCAGCGCCCGTGCCTTCAGGGAGAGGGGTGGCGGAGTCAAGGCGAAAGCCGTTCGATCTGTTCGGAATGCTGTCTGCGCCCGCTGCGCAGTCCTCGGCGTGCCTTCCCAGGGGTGGTCCCATTGCTGGGATGGTCCCGTCAACGTCGGAGTCGGCGTGGTCGGTCGGTCGCACGCAGCTGGCGTGAGGGTCCACCTGATAGGGAGGACCCAGCGCGGGAACAACAGGAGGCCCAGGAGGGTCGAAGTCGTCTCCGTTAGTGGTCACAGCCTCTGAGCCTCTCTCTAAGTCCATTGGCGCTGTCTCTGGATCTCGAGCTGAAGGCTCGTTACTCCTGTGATTACCAGATACGCCTTGGACCCTCGAGCTGAAGGCTCGTTCCGCGTGAGAATCTCGAGCTGAAGGCTCGTCACATCCGCGACTGTCCGACTGGGGGGCGGGTGGCTGACGAAAGTCTTCCGGGTTGCAGGAGTGCCGAGGGAGTTGACTGGTCGTTGCATCGCCGTCGGCGCCGAACAGTCCGCTTGGGGCGCCCCAAGCTGCAGGATCGTTCGATGCTGCCGTCTCGTTGGGAGCTCCTCGGGCTGAAGGCCCACTCTCTGCGTGCGCAGTGCTGTCAACTCCAGGAAGGGCGGTGGGCGCGCGGCGACTCCCGTCGCCGCTCGTGGCCGCATGCCCAGCGGCACTCACAGCCTCTGAGCCTCTCACTAAGTCCATTGGCACTGTCTCTGGATCTCGAGCTGAAGGCTCGTTACTCCTGTGATTACCAGATACGCCTTGGACCCTCGAGCTGAAGGCTCGTTCCGCGTGAGAATCTCGAGCTGAAGGCTCGTCACATCCGCGACTGTCCGACTGGGGGGCGGGTGGCTGACGAAAGTCTTCGGGGTTGCAGGAGTGCCCAGGGAGTTGACTGGTCGTTGCATCGCCGTCGGCGCCGAACAGTCCGCTTGGGGCGTCCCAAGCTGCAGGATCGCTCGATGCTGCCGTCTCGTTGGGAGCTCCTCGGGCTGAAGGCCCATTCTCTGCGTGCGCAGTGCTGTCAACTCCAGGAAGGGCGGTGGGCGCGCGGCGACTCCCGTCGCCGCTCGTGGCCACATGCCCAACGGCACTCACAGCCTCTGAGCCTCTAAGTCCCATGGCACTGCCTCTGGATCTCGAGCTGAAGGCTCGTCACTTCTGTGATTGCCGGATGCGCCTTGGACCCTCGAGCTGACGGCTCGTCCCGCGTGAGAATCTCGAGCTGAAGGCTCGTCGCATCCGCGACTGTCCGACTGGGGGGCGGGTGGCTGACGAAAGTCTTCCGGGTTACGGGAGTGCCCAGGGAGTTGACTGGTCGTTGCATCGCCGTCGGCGCCGAACAGTCCGCTTGGGGCGTCCCAAGCTGCAGGATCGTTCGATGCTGCCGTCTCGTTGGGAGCTCCTCGGGCTGAAGGCCCACTCTCTGCGTGCGCAGTGCTGTCAACTCCAGGAAGGGCGGTGGGCGCGCGGCGACTCCCGTCGCCTCTCGTGGCCACGTGCCCAGCGGCACTGGGCGCGTCCAAGGGAGGGTGGTCGGCGGAGTGTGGGCGTGAGCCAATGGGATGTGGATCGGGGGCGTGGGCGGAATCGCACTGCGCTCCCTGGGCTGAAGGCCCGTCTCTGTCGGGGGGAGGCTGGTCTCCAACCGCGGGCTCTTCCTCAGCAGCCCTCCCACCTGTCGCCGCGATACTGTTGTCAGGGGGGAGCAATGGGGTGTAAGATGGTGGCCGACAGCCCCGGCGACTGGCAATGTGATAGCTTGAGCTCGTGCCACGCGCTGATAGGAATGAGGAGCTGTACCTCGACTGTCCGACTGGGGGGCGGGTGGCTGACGAAAGTCTTCAGGGTTACAGGAACGCCCAGGGAGTTGACTGGTCGTTGCATCGCCGTCGGCGCCGAACTGTCCGCTTTGGGCGTCCCAAGCTGCAGGGTCGCTCAGAGCTGCTGCCTCGCTGGGAGCTCCTCGGGCTTAAGGCCCATTCTCTACGTGCGCAGTGCTGTGAACTCCAGGAAGGGCGGCGGGCGCGCGGCGACTCCCGTCGCCGCTCGTGGCCACGTGCCCAGCGGCGCCCCCGACAACCGTTGGTGCCGCCTCCGATTCTCGAGCTGAGGGCTCTTCACCTCTGTGGTTGCTCGATGTGTCTTGGGGCCTCGAGCCGAAGACTCGTTCGGGCGTCTGGTCAGGCTGCCCAGGGAGCTGATTGGCTGAAGTTTCTGGTTCTCGAGCTGAAGGCTCGCCCTCTCTGAAGCTGTGAGATATGCCTATCGAGACTCCACCATCCGTTCGGGGAGGCGTCGTTGACCTCTTGTCGGGAGGAAACTGGTCTCCAACCACGGGCGCTCCCTCAGCAGCACTCCCACCTGTCGCCGCAATACTGTTGCCATGGGGGGGGGCAATGGGGTATGGGGTGGTGGCTGACGGCCCCGGCGACTGGCGATGTGATAGCTTGAGCTCGTGCCGCCACAGATTGAGCCCCAACCGCTTGGCGCTGATAGGAAAGAGGAGCTGTAGGAACGCCTGTCTGCCTGTCTCTGATGCACGAAACACCGTCCCTCCCAGGATGCACGTCCGCAACGTCCCTGGACCACTGAGCCCTCGACCCCATCCCAACGCCCTGGGCCCCGGAGCTCTCGACCCCATCGCCGCGTCCAGGGGGCCCCTGAGCCTGCCAGGTGTGTGGCATGCAGCTAACGGCTGCACCGGCAGTGAAAGCAGCCACAGGGAAGCACGTGCCGTCGTCTGAAGTGACTCCAGGTAACGGCTGCGCCGGCGGTGGAAGAAACTCCAGGGAAGCACGCGCCGTCGTATCTCCCAGGACCCAAAACCGAAGCGTCATCGAGTCCCTGAGCTCTCGACCCCATCCCAACACCCAGGACCCCGGAGCTCTCGACCCCATCTCTGAGTCCAGGAGCCAGGAGACCGCCAGGTGTGCGCCGGGCGGGGACCCCTTCGCCGCCATCCACAAGGGACACTCCAGGTTGGCAGCTCACGGCTGCATCCACGTCCGCCGGCGGGGCGCCGGTGGCAGCGGCAGCAGCGGCAGCGGCGGCGGTGCCGCCGGCCAGCGCGCCGTCCGCCGTCCGCCACGCCAGGTCCAGCCCCGCGGGAGCCCCCGCCCGCGCGCCGTCCGCCGCCGCCGCCGCCGCAGGGCCGGTGGCAGCGGCAGCAGCGGCAGCGGCGGCGGAACCGCCGGCCAGCACGCCGTCCGCCGCCGCCACCGCCGGCGGGGCGCCAGCAGCGGCAGCGGCGGCAGCAGCAGCAGCGGCGGCCGCGGCAGCCAGGGCCGGGCCCCCAACCCCGCCCAGCGCCGGGCCGGCCGAAGCAAGGCCAGCCCGCAGGCCGCCGGCGGCCGCCGCCGCCGGCGAAGCGCCAGTCGCGGCAGCGGCGGCAGCAGCGGCAGCAGCGGCGGCCGCCGCCAAGAGGGCCCCACCGCCCAGGGCGGCAGCGAGAGCAGCGGCCTCGAGGCCGGCCGAGGCCGCCGCCGCCAGCGGCCCGCGGGAGGCGGCCGCGGCGGCAGCAGCCGGAGCAGCGGCGGCCAAAAGACCAGAAGGAGGAAGGCCGCCGCCGGCCGCCGCCGCCGCCAGGCCGCCGGGGGCGGCAGCGGCCACGGGCCGGGCCGCGGCCGGACCAGGGCAGGCCGCGCCGGCGGGGCCGCCGTCGCCAGCCGCCGCCGGCGTGCCGGCTTCAGGGCGAGAGGCGGCGGCCGCGGCAGCAGCAGCAGGACCGGCCGCCGGGGCCAGGCCGGGCGGGGCCCAGCGGGCGGCCGCCGCCAGCCGCTGGCGCTGGCGCAAGGCAGCGCCGGACAGCGCCGCGCCGGGGGCGGACATGCGCGCGGCCCGGGCGCCGCACCTGAACCAGGGGCGGGCTCGAGCCGAGACGGCTTGAGCCAAGGGCTTGAGCCAGAGGCTACGGGCCCCCATTGCCTTACGCCCAGACCCCAGAATCCGGACTCCCAGGCACCGAAATCTTCACGCCCAGACCCCCAAGTCCCTGCGCCCAGACCCCCAAGTCCTTACGGTCAGACCCCCAAGCGTATGCGCGCAGACCCGCAAGTCCTTGCGCCCCGACGCCAAATCCCAACATTCTTATGCCCAGACCCCCGAGTCCTTGCGCCCAAACCCGGAAGTCCTTACGTCCAGGAGCCGAAATCCTTACGCCTAGATGCCCAAATCCTTCCGTCCCAAAATCGCGTTATGCCCACACCCCCAAATCTTTACGCCCAACCCCCCCGCGTCGGCACTCCCTCTTCTATAGAGGGTGGGGCGGAACAATCGCAAAAACGAGCCACACCGTTTTTGGTCGAACTATTGTTCGGCACTCGCTCCTCAGGCCCACCCCCCGTCACAGGGAAATGCCCCCCCGCATGTGTCACCTCGTCCCCCCAGCCGTGCCATCACACAGTCACAAACAGAAAACGCAGCACATTATCACACAGATATAAGGCAATGCTTGTTACGATTGAATCATCCGTTTTAGTTTGATGTTTTCGGCACTTGGCCATGGATATTTCATTCCCCGACACGTCAACGGCCCAATGGGGAACTTTCGTAGTCCTAAGCATTCGAAAGAATACGAACAACACAACACTAGGCCCCCCTGAAGATTTCCCTCGTCACCCGACTCATTACTATTCGGAACTACGCAGGTACGCCGAAGCATTTGTATAATCAACCTGCTATTTGCAGAACTGGAAGACCTCCAACAACAATAACGCGCGATCATCGTACACCGTAACCACTGGCGCGTGAAGTTACGAATGTTCGAAATATGGAGAGGGCGGGTACATCGAGAAGGAGGTCGAAACAGCGAAACTGATGTCAGATGTGGAATCGGATGGTACTGGATGTCTCGGGGTGCTTCCTCTGCCCACCAACGTCTGAGACTAGATGCGACGTCAAGATTGCCCACAAGCCGCCACGGTAAAGACGATTTGTGCAATGCTACTTTCTTTGCGCACGCGAAGAGTGCAATCAAGAACCAGCGTTGGGAGAAACAACAATAAACTACAATCAAAAACAATGTGAACTCAAATATGCATCCTCCCACGGAATACGTTGGTGCCGATATATCGTCTGAGCGCAACCTCTTCCATTCCATTGCCGAACATGTGTTCGGCGGCGTCCGATTCCGTTATCTGTACATTTCCGACCCCATCATTATAATTTGCCGATTCTGTCGGTGCGGGTTGCCACTTCCGTTGTTGTTGGTGGCCGGTTTTGTTGCTGAGAATGTCCGATTCAATAGTTAATGGTTTCCAATGCCGTCGTTACGGATTGCCGATTCCCTTGTTCGGTTGCCGACTCCGCTGCTCGGATGCCAATGCCGGTTCTAGGAGGAGGAGGAGGAGGAGGAGGAGGAGAAGGTCAAGAGGACAATCGAAATGTGCGCACCATCCTAGCCTTCTACTCCATATCGTCCTATTACCCAGCATCATTTTCTACCCGCTGGCTCGTGTGTTCTGGCTGACCTTAATCTCCACAATAGCCCCATCGTGGGGCGTGCACCCAGAAAAAAAGGCTTCTATATTTGACACGGAAAAGAGGAAGTGGAGGATGATCAGGAATATGAAAAGGAGGAAGAGCAGGACGATGAGGAAGAGGGGGGGGACGCAGCAAGAGCAAGGATGAGTAGGAGCAGCAAAAGGACGAAAAAACGGCGGAGAAATGAAATAGGAATGGGGCGGCAACGATGAGGAATCGGATCCGGAAATGTGTCCCGCGCTGGGGCGCCAGCGCAAATCCCAATAACGGGAGCAAGGCGCCGATTCGGAAGGACACATGTTTATGTCGCCTGTCCTGCTCGGCGTGGTAATGGTAGTTGTAGTGGCGCCCAATCTTCGGATCTTCACATCACTTGCTTTATCATGGCTGGCTGCCATGCTGGGGGGAGGAACGGGGAAGTAAGCGTGAGGAGTTCTCAGCGTTGTTCAGTTGCGCCACAGGAGTACTGCAGTGAGCAAGTACCAGCAGCAGATGACGAATTACCAGTCGAATGGCCCGCAGAAGGTTGAACTGACAAGAAACCTGAGTGTGAAAGACCTGAATGGAAGGGAGTCGGAACGTGTGGGGCAGGACTGGGAAGAACCTGCATGAGTGGCAGGCTGGGAAGGAGCTGGATTATTCCCGCATTGGGAGGGATCCCAAATAGGAGAAGTGCGACCAAAATGGAAGCGAACGGAAATGGGAGGAAGGCGGAATGGGACGGAATCCGAGCGGAAGAGGGCTGGAGATGGAGAAATGCGGAATGAACATGCGTTGGGATACATAGGAAACCATAACGGGAGCGGGGGAAGATACGGAGGGGAACACTATGGGAAATTGTATAGAAGGAGGAAGAACGGGCAAGAATGACAAAGGAGAGAGGCCAAACTCGGGGCGAACCATTTCGACACTTTCTTCAACGGTTGCCGAATCCGTGATTGGAAGATGTCGGCTCCGTCGTTGGAGATTGCCGATTCCGTCGTTCTTGGTTGCCGATTCCTTGGTTGGAGGTCGCCGATCCCGTCGTTTGTGGTCGTCGATTCTGTCGAAGGAGGGTGCCGATTCCATCGTTCGGTTGCAGAAGCCGGCTCCCTCCCTCCTTCTCTACCTCCTCCTCCTTCTCTCCTCTCCTCCTACGTGACACTAGATCCTCCTTCTGATCGCCAACCTACCTCCCTCTTCCTCCTCCTGCCTCCGATAAGCCTCCCATCCCAGCAGACCCCCACAGGCTATCCAAGAGACCCCTGGCAAACAACCGAAGCGCGGTGGCGGGAGGGGCCGAAAGAAGATCCGCCAAGGTAGCCTTCAAGGCAATCCGAAATGGTCTCCAAGAAAGCCAAGATGGGGGTGTCCTTGCATCGTAATGACGCCTTGCCCTCAAACGGGGACAGTCCGCGTGCGCGAGCCCGAGCCCGAGCGCGAGCCCGATGCCGTCCCCGAGCCCAAACGCGAGCTTCGGACCGAGCCCGAGCCCGAACCCCATCCGCGTGAGTGCGCACACGCTCCCGATGCGCTGACATGCGCTCGAAACATTCACTACCAACAATATTCACCTGACTGTAGGCATACCCCTAGGGCCTACCCCCAGATGCACCCAGGCCCATCCTTAGGACCCTTGGGCAGGGTTTCCTTAGGCTGCTCTAGGGCCTAGGGCAGGCAGGTCTACTCTAAGCTACCCTAGGGCCTGGGGTAAGGGCGTAGGGCAGGGCCTAAGATAGCCTACCCCCTCCGAGATCTGTATCCGACGACGACGACAGCCGATGAAGACGAGGAACGGAAAGAAGACGTCCCGAAGAGCCCTGCCCGCCCGTCGTGCTCCAGAACCGCCGTTCCTGAACACGTGTTGAGGACGACAACGACGAAGCCGACGACGTTGTGGCCGCGGGAGGAGGAGAGGGGGTAAAGGGAAGGGAGAAGTACACTGCAGCAGACTTTTCCTTCAACTTCGCAATCGCCGCCTGATATTCAACAACTTTTCAACGGTAGCGACCGAGTTCCCATATATGTATGCACACACACATCTATACACGCACGCGTGTATATACATTTATATACATAGTATATATGTTTACACACCGATGTATACATGTATATACTCGAAGTAGCGACATACCTGTCTGCCCGTCCCTCTATACGTTTACCGATCGCACTTTCCATAAATCTACGGATCTCGCTATCGAAGGCGCCTCTGGCGACTAATCGCCGCTTCCTGCCTTTCGGGAGCGGCTATGTGCCCGAACACTGGGCTGCTGTTTGGTCAAACGTGTGGACTATGTTTTCCTGTAGCCGTTGTCGGAACCTTTGGAATAATATTCGAACGAAGAAGAAAAGGGAAAGAAGGAGGAACTGGAAACCTCTTGGGTGGGTTGTATTGCCTGGCGCAGGACACCCGAGCTGGTCGCGCGCGAACCCCGCAGCCCACCTCCGAGGAGGGTGCCCAGAGTGCTTGCGTGACGGGGTCGGCCCATACAGCCTCAGGCTGGAGCCCGACAACAGCGGCGGCTCACGTAGCCTGGAGCCGCCACAACTGCATGGGGCCCTCTGGTAGCCAGCCAGAGAACAGGGGCGCCCGCGCCACACCCACTCACCCCCCGGCCCAACGAAGCAATGGATTACCCACGGCCGTCGGGACGTAAGTTCCCCCTCGCCTCCGAACGTTAGGAGGCCCTTGTAAGATAACCTCGTTTAAAGGAGCCCTGCCAGGGTGGATCTGAAGGCCAGACTCGGCAGGCTGGGCCGAGCGGCAAGAAACGCTCCCCTAGCTGCGTCCAGCAAGGATGGCGATCGGGCTGCTACCCGCCTGTTTTCCAGAGACGGCCGAAACCCTCTGTGCCACAGGTGCCTCTTGGGTGGGTTGTACTGGAGGCTTCCTGGGGGCCTGCTAGGGGTCTCTGAATAGCCTCTTGGGGGGCCTCCTGGGGGCCGCAAAGCCTCCTGAAGGACTCCTGGGCCGCACCAAAGAGCTTGGCCCGTGTGACGCCTTCGGTGGCCGTCTTTGGGAACTAGCTGGGCTGTCTTGGAGGTCGCTTGGGCCGTCTCAGAGCCGTCTTGGGGCTAGGGGTCTCTTGGACCGTCTTTGGCAATGTAGGCCTGTCTTGAGGTCTTCCTGATGGATTCCAGGGCCGTCTCGGGGCCATCTTGGGCGCCTCTGGGGCCATCACTTCGGCTGTCAGAAGCCCGCGCGAACAAGCGAGACAACAAATATCACTTAAACACCCAATTGATGGGGAGATCTTTGATTTGGGCTTCGTCCAGCTTTCATTGAAGGCCTCTTGGAATCCACTTGGGGCGTCCCGGGGGCCTCTGGGGCCGCATTGAAGTCGTCTTGGAGCATTCGTTGTCCGTCTTGGAGCCCTCCCAGTGCCCCGTGCGCCCCCCGATTATTCTGGGCTTTCAATGCCCTATGCGGTGCGTGGTTCCAGCGCTCACTTTCTGCGAGGGAAAATAGCTCCAGTAGGTTATGCCGTCAAGAAGGATGCGCTCCAACACCTTTTTTTGTTTTGTTTTTTGTTTTGTGTGTATGTGTGTGTGTGTGTGTGTGTGTGTGTGTGTGTGTGTGTGTGTGTGTGTGTGTGTGTGTGTGTGTGTGTGTGTGTGTGTGTGTGTGTGTGTGTGTGTGTGTGTGTGTGTGTGTGTGTGTGTGTGTGTGTGTGTGTGTGTGTGTGTGTGTGTGTGTGTGTGTGTGTGTGTGTGTGTGTGTGTGTGTGTGTGTGTGTGTGTGTGTGTGTGTGTGTGTGTGTGTGTGGGGGGCAGTGGTTCCAACAACCCGCGGCGTGAGTTCCAGCGCCACATTTTGACGAGGGGGAACAGCTCCGACACGTTCATCCTCCCGCCCCAGCGCTGGAGAGCGGTCGTCGAGCGCGCGAGGCCGCGGCCCGCGCGGGGGGGGGGGGGGGGGGGGGGCTCAAGCGAAGGCAGGGCCCCCCCATGGGCACGCGCGGGCCGAGCGGCGCCTTTCATGCGACGGAAATCGCCAAGACGCAGGAGTGCGTTGGCGACCGCACCCAGGTTCGAAGCTCGTGCGCAGCGACAAGGTTTTGGTGGGCGGTCGTAAGTTGTGGTGGCCATGCAGCAGGGCCACCTTCAGGGAAAGAAGCGACAAGGCCGTCGCTGGTAGTGGCGCAATACGCGACACGTGCGCGAGCCAAGGCAGGGAGGGCAGATGTGGCGGAAGAAAGGGCGGCGGCCTGAAATACAGCGCTCGGCGCTGGAAGCCTGGCGCCACAAGCCACGCCAGAAGACGCGCGGAACGTCTTCCGTGGCCATGCAGAAATCAATCGCCCCAGAACCCCGCAGGCAAGCTGGCCGAGGGTTCAGCCCGGTGGCCGCGCTGGAGAGCGGGGCGCCCTGGGCCGGAAGCGCATGGTTCCAGCAGGTGGTTCGGCGCCTCTATGGGGAGCAAGGCATCGCCACTGGTTTCCAACCGATCGCCAGGCTGCAAACAAAGTCACATCGGCGTGCAACCAGCAGTCGCGAGGGCGAGAAAACCTGGTGTGACCCATGCGCAAGACTGCCTGCAGCCATCAAGGGCCAGTCCCAGAGCAGGCCGAGGCCAGCCATGGCACGAAGGAGTGCACGGGGCAATGGTTTGCGGCGCGTGGGGGACCCCCCAAGTTTCCACTGCTTGGCCGCGTCCCAGGCCTCGGAGAAGAAAGCGCGCCGATGGTGGTGCTCGGCCTGGGTCCCCAAATTGGCGTGCGCCAGGATATAATCTGGGAGTCCCGCATCGTGAAGCCACGCGCCGAAGGTGGCGAGGGGCCGGGGGAGATGCGCAGAGAGAGAGAGAGGGATAGAGAGAGAGAGAGATATATATAGAGAGAGAGAGAGAGAGAGAGCCTCGGCGCAAGACTGTTTCGGGCCCGAGGATCTGCTGGGCTCGACGCCTACTCCAGGCTCAGCCCCCTGGGAGATGCCACCCTTGGCCGACGCCGCGCCCCCCGCGGCCGACGGCGGTGCTGGCGACAATCTTGATATTGCTGGGGCCGGCCAACATGCGCGCCCTTCTCGCCTGTGTTGCACTTGAGCTGCGGGCTCGGTTGCGCGTGGCCCGCGTTCAGCTGCTCGTCCGCTATGCACCGTTACGCTAGGTTACGCATACGCAGCGCAATCCTGTGGTGCATTTTCCAGTGACGCACCAGGTCAGTCCATGATCGGCCATACGACACACTGCGCAACAGTGCAGTGCGAAGCCCTGAGATCGTGGAATATCAGCCCCTTCCTTTCCTGGCTGCAGGGTTGCACGTCTAAATGACTTTCGCATATACAGTGGCAAGAACGGTACGTCAACACATTGCTCTACATCTTTCGTATATGCCAGAAACCACGCCAACACAAAATTGCAGTACCAGGCACGGATAATAACGCGCATCGTTTTTGTGTCTGGTGTCGCTTCCCCCCAAATCCCGGTCGTAATATTGGGTTCGGTCCGGGCGAATCGAAATAGTTAGGTGGTGCAGCATTCTGTCGGGAGCCGGTGGGGGTTCCCAAGGCTCTTCTCCATGCGCCTAATGCGCGGAAAACGCTCGGCGAAAGCTGTGCAACACGTTGTGAGTGTACGGTGCGGTGCCTATGCAATGTGGTAGCCATCCAATGCTACGCAATGCGATGCGAAGCTAAACAATCAATGATGTGCAACGCCACGCAAGGCTATGCGGTGCTGCGTTAGGCTATAGGCTGAACCAGAAAGGTTCTAGGAACCACTGAATCCTTTGAGCGTGCTCAGCAATACGACTCGCCCGACAACTTCCACACATTCTACTTTTGAGGGCACCCCCATCGAGAGTACTTTTGAGCGTCCGCCCCCCGCGACGCAGGGGGGCGGGGCCGGCGAGGGAAAGGTTGGGGCGGGGAGGGGGGGGGAATGTGCGCGTGCACGGCGGCCCCCGAGCCCGCTCCGCGGCGACCTTCGGCCGCTATCGTTTCGAAGCTTTCCAAAGGACCCAAGCGCGCATCGGACCCTTTTGGTGCTTCTGACACCACAGCCGCCAGACAGCCACTCCGGCCCAGACGACGGGCGGCGACGAGGCGGCGACGGGGCGGCGGCAGCGACAACATAGCCGCCAGACCACCACACCAGCCCAGTTCCTTAGAACAGAAATGAGAAACCCTAAATACAAGCACTGTTTTGGGAAACAGTCGTGCGGTGTGATTGACTGGGTTGACGGGTTTGATGCAACATCTCAGGCGCCGATGTCCTTAATCATAACTCTTGTAGCCGTACCAGTATCAGTCCACTTGCCGTCACTTTACTCCTGTCCTTCGCAATCATTGCTGCCGTCGACCGTATCCATCTACCTACCCACACCCATGTCCTGAATACTCCAATGCAATTTTACCGTGGACGTTTATAATCCTTTTTAACCTCGCATGAGCCTTGGAAGATGGAAAACCAATTTTGGTCTCCTGGTTCGTGTTCTTTTACGGGCGGGTTTGGGAAGTGGCAGTGGTAGATATGGGCCCCCTGGGCGCAAAAGTCAATCTGCCTCGAAAGGGGGGGGTCTAAGCATGCCCCACTTCGGGATGACGGCCTTGCGGGGAGAGGAGGAAGAAGAGGAGTGGAAGGAGGAGGAGGAAGAGGAGGAGGAGGAGGAAGAGGAGGGATAGGAGGAGGAGGAGGAGGAAGAGGAGGAGGAGGAGGAGGAGGAGGAGGAGGAGGACGAGAGAACGACTCCACAGACAAGCGCGAGGCTGATCACGAAGACAAGAGACGAAGTAACGAGATGGGCTCGCAGCGCTAGCGCGAAACCGTGCAGATCAGTTCAGGCACGAGCATGAACATGCAGACACAAAACAACCCACGTGTCCGACTTAGCACGTAGGTCAGTGCAGGCCGTGCAGCACAAGAGCAGAGGAGCAGAGGCCAAGGTCGGCTGTACAATACAGCTCGAGGCCGAATCTCCAAAACAGCAGGCTGCATGCCTGCGGCTTGGGATGGAAGAGGGGCGTGGAGAGGAAAGATACAACGTCATATTTATATATACATGTATACACACGTATGTAAACACATATATGTATATGCATGCATGTTTGTATGTTTGTATGTTTGTATGCATGTATGTATGTATGCATGTATGTATGTATGTATGTATGTATGCATGTGTGTATATATATATATGTATATGCATCTATCGAAGCACACATCTCTCAATCATCAAAGCCACTTGCCCTAGTCAGCTCAATCTGCCAACCCAGCTGGCCCAACCAGACAGCCGGGCCAACCAGCCACCCCTTATCTTCACCGCGCCCCCTTTCTCAACGGAAAGGCTCCCGCCCTCGAAACTGTCGTCACTTTCAGAGCACCGCGCGGGTTTTCTTAGAAGGCCCCCCAGAACGGTTTCGGGAAACCATCTCGTATAACAGCGTGGGGGACCGCTCCATGGAGCAGACTCTCCTGGGTGGCACTCGACAGCCTAGGAGGCCCCAAGGGTACCAGGAAGCTCCGGGAGGGAGGAGGAGGAGGAGGAGGAGGAGGAGGAGGAGGAGGAGGAGGAAGCCTCATGAGGCCCACGGAGGCCCCGCGAGGTTCAAGACTGCCACAGGAGGTCGGACCGAGACTGCCCCAGGATGTCCCAGGAGGCCCCAGGAGGCGCCGGGAGGCCCCAGGGAACTCCTGTAGGCCCCAGAGGTCACAGGAAGCTCCAGGAGACCGCAGGAAGCACTACGAAGCCCCAGAAGGCTCCAGGAAGCCCCAGTGAGCTCCAGAAGGCCTCCGGAAGTCCCAGAAAGCCCCCGGAGGTTGCATGGTCCATCGCGCACGCAGGAGGGAGGGACAGGGAGGAGGACGAGCAGGAGAAGGAAACATAATAACGATAATAAGAATGATGGTATTAGTCAGAGAACCAGTATTCATCACAATATTACTCGAACATTTAATAATAACACGGCGAGTACTGCTAGTAGGAAGAAGACGGGACGTAGGACGAGAACAAACGTTATGGAGAAACTTCGCCATAATACGACTCATACCGTTACCATCAATAATAAGACGACTGGTAGGACGAATCATGCTCATACTCATCAGAAGAAACAGATTCAGATTTGTAGCACGGAGGAAATCAATACTATGAATACTAGCAAGAAGGGGAAGAGGGAGGATGTGTGTGACCAGTGGGCAGCGGAGGAGGAGGATGATGAGGAGGAGGAGGAGGGAGGGATGGATGGAGGAAATGAGAGATGGGGGTGGGAAGCGGAGGAGGGGGAGGAAGAGGATAATGATGAGGACGAGGAGGAGCAGGGGGAGGTGGAAGAGGTGGAGTAGGAGGACTGGGCCCTAGACCTGCTACGTCGCGTGCTCTTCAGCTCCAGCGTTCTTCGTTAAGTTTGGCTTCCGGGGGTCGTTGTCGGACCCACAGGCGAAAAGACGCGAGAGGAGGAGGAGGAGGACGAGGAGGAGGGGACATAATGACGCTCCAAAGAGTAACCTGCATCCAATTGGTTTCTACCTCTGCGAGGGGCGGTACAATATGTATGTATGTTTGCATGCATGTACGTATGTTTGTGCATGTAGGTACGCGTGTATGTATGTATGGATGCATGCATGTAGATATACATGTATCTATGCATACATGCATTAATGTATGTATGTTTATGCATGTATGTATGCAATTATGCATATATATATATATATATATATATGTATATATATATATACATGCATGTGAGCATGTCGGTATGCATGAATGTGTGTATGTATGTACATATGCACGCATGTATGCATGCTTGTTTGTTTGTATGTTTGCTTCTAGGTATGTATGTATGCATGTGCTTATGTCTATAGTTGTCTATGTATGTATGTACGCATGCATACATGTATTTATGCATGCATGCATCGATGGACGGATGGATGCATTCATGTATGTATGTGTGTATGTACGCCTGTTGGTATGTATGCACATTTTCACATACGTTATATATACACACGCTGTGTCCGCCACCGTGCCCTGGAGTCACGAGTCGGAGTGTCCTCATATCCCTCGTTCGATTCCCTGGAACCTCAGTCCTCAATCCTGAGAATTATTTGTGGAGCCTGGACCCAAAATTGCCAAATCTCTTGGGGCTTGTCGCGGTTCCCCCTGGGGCGCGTGGCGGCTTCCCGCGCGACGTATTCGGGTCCACAAGGGCCCCACGACAAGCCAAGAGGGTCACAAGAGCAGCCCAGACGGTCCAATTGTGCTTCGAATCGCCGGACGATCGCGCCAAGACGCCCCCAAGCCGGCCCAACGCGCCTTCGAGACGCCGCAAGGGAGCCCCAAGGGGCGTCCCAAGAAGATCCTCAGAAACAACAATCGTGGATACCCCCCTTGGTTTGGTCTTAAACTGTTTTTTGGGGGTTCTCCGCTTTTCGAGCTTCTGACGCTCCAAGATGTCCCAAGGAACTCCCAAGACAGCCCCAATACGGCCCCAGAGGCCCCGAAGAGGGCTTCAACACGGCCCAAGAAGTGGAACACGAACAGAAATTCCGAGCCTTCCACCCAAGAGGCCCCCAAGCGGCCACTACGAGGCCCCAAGAGGCTCCAAGAGGCCGCAAAACAGCACCCCCCAGAGGCATCAAAACTGCCTCCTGGAGGCCCCTGGGAGGCCTCCCACGAGATCCCAGTGAAATTCCAAGAGGCATCTCATCCACAACCCAAGCACGGTGGCGGGGTGGGCCGAAGGCCATTCGACCTGCTTGACACGGGGACGGAAAACGCTCGTTCTCTGTGAGGGCTCGAGATCGCTTTCTCAATGTCTTGGAACCCTGTTGGTGTTAAGACGCTGGTATGTCATACAAAAAGCTAACCACCAACTTTGCGAACATGAGCGAACTTGGCCTGATCGGGCCTTCTTGGGGGTCATGTGGGGCTCCTTTGGGCAGTCTTGGGGCCCCCTTGGGTCGTCCTGGGGCCCTTCTGGGCCGGCTTGGGGGGTTTGGGCCGTCTTGGGGCCCTCGCGGGCCCTCTTGGGGACCTCTTGTTGCCCTCTTGGGGCTCTCTTGCGCCGTCTTGGGGTTCTCTTGGGCCGTCTTGGGGCCGTCTTGAGGACCTCTTGTGCCGTCTTGGATCCTGGGGGCCTTTTGGGCCGTCGTGGACGTCGTGAACCAAAGAAGCATATATTCTAAATTGATAACTTGTCTTAAGGGAATCGGGCGAGTTTTGCCTCTTGGGTGTCCTTTTGAAGGCCTCCTTGTGCGTCTGAAGGCTCATCCGACCGTCTTGCGGCCTCCTTGGGCCCTCCTCGAGCGCTCTTGGCCGTCTGGGAGGTATCTTGAGCGCTCTTGGGGCTGTCTTGGGCCGTGCTGGGGCCCTCTCAGGCGCTCTTGGGGCTGACTTGGGTCCTAGGGCCAAACATGGCCGAAATTGGGCGATTAGATCTTGGGCTGGCGAGGCCAACCCCAAACGGATCGCGACGCTACGTGCGTTTTCCGTCATCCACCGCCCGCTGTTGATTTATCAAGGGGTGCCTGGCGTGCTGAACTTCTGAAGACATCCGAATGGGCTTCGGCCGCACCCGCCGGCCATCTGGAATATGTACCCGTCGTGGCTTTTCCCGCCCACCACTGTCCATGGATGGCCTCCGGGACGGGCAAGATGGCCCAATATGGCCTCCAAGACAGCCCAAGAGGGTCCAAGATGCCTCCAAGATGACCAAGATGGCCCCAACCCTGGTTGCCGGGGCAATGTATAAATGTATATGTATATGTATATGTATATGTATATGTATATGTATATGTATGTGTGTGTATATGTATATGTATATGTATATGTATATGTATATGTATATGTATATGTATATGTAAATGTATATTTATATGTATATGTATATGTGTATATATATTTATAAATATTATCATAAGCACTGATCCATATATTCAAAAAACAAAAAAAACAGCACCTCCCAAACTGGACACCCCTGATCCCTGCAAGGGGTTCCCCAGGCCTTCTGGGCCTTCTAGGCGCCCCTGCCGGGCCCAGCCAGCAGCCCAGAGCGGTCAGGTGGGTGGCAAAACGGCACCGCGAGAGCTCCAAGCGGCCCCAATCACCCACCAGGCGCCCGTATACGGCCCCAAGAACATCCCCAAGAGAAATACGAAACGTAAAAAGCATTCGTAGCCGTTGGTTTGTGCATGATTTGTTGAAGCTTGGCTTTTCGGTCTTCTGGGGCGTCCGAGACCGCTGAAGAGTCCCCGAAAGTCGTCCTAAAACAACCCAAACGGGCTTCCAGACAGTCCGAGGAAGCCCCCAGACGGCCCAGCGGGGCCCAAAGGTGTGCCGAAGTGAGCTCCACGACGGCCCAAAATGTCTCCGAGACGCCCCCCTAGGTACTCGAAGTCGTGACCGGGTCGTTGAGGGAGACCGTGGCTCGCAGCAAGGTGGCCCGAGGAAGCTCCCAGAGGCCCCGGAAAGGAGCCCAGGAGGCTTCCAAAGGCCCTCAAGAAGCCGCTAAAATGATTTCGTGAGGTCCAACAGAGAGACCGTCCCAGGAGGAGCCGCCGCAAACAAAAAACTGAGGAGGACGTGCAATGATTCGCAGGGTGGGGCGAAAATGAAAAGAAGGAGGAGATACGAGGGAAAGGGATCATAACTAAATATCACAATGGCGATGACGAGAGCAACAACAAGTAGCTACCGCTACTCAACTTATTTACCTCTCTCTCATCCCGCCTGCGTGCCGGACTTGAACGGCCAGGGTGAACGGCGCGAAGCGCCAATGCTATCTTGTGTATACTTATGCAAATACACAATATGCGTATGCACACGTATATACATGATATGTGTACATACATGTGCGTATATATATATGTATACACGCACATGTATATATATATGTATGTATATACATACATTTTCACATGCATATATTTATTTAGACAGCGGGAGAGAGTGATATACATATATATATAGAGAGAGAGAGAGCGAACACACACAAGAGGGAGGAAATAGAGAGGGAGAGAAAGAGATATGGGGAGAAAGAGAGATATATAGATAGATAGATAGAGAGAGAGAGAGAGAGAGAGAGAGAGATAGAAAGAGAGAGAGAGAGAACAGCAGGACACCCGTATGAGGTAACATGGTAAATGGAGAGGACGAGAAGGAGACGGAGGCAGATGAGGCTTGAAAGATGATCAATCGTCGGCCCTTCGGCCGATGACGCATCAATGCCTTTCCTCGCCCATGGACTCCACGAACAGATCGGGCAAACATGCACGCGGCTACCCCGCGCAAAAACTCGTGCACATTGATTGGAGAGGAAGGGGGCAAAACGGAGGAGTGATAACGTAGGAGGTGCGTGTGTGTGTGTGTGTCAAGCTCTTCAGCACCGCCTGCACCCCGCGCCCTCCGGCCGCCTGAGGCCCCGCCCGCCCGCGCCCTGTCTCCCCAATTAGTGCTTTGCGCGGCCCGCCCAGCTCTTAACCGGAAGAGGCTCGCTCTCGACCCGCAGACCAAAAAGCGTGTGTGTAAGTGTGTGTGTGTGCGTGTGTGTGTGTGTGTGTGCGTGTGTGTGTGTGTGTGTGTGTGTGTGTGTGTGTGTGTGTGCGGCATGGTGGGAAGGAAGGGCGGACATTCAGTCCAACCTGGGTGCCTTCTGGTGCTTCATGCTACTGCCGCATGCGAGCACACTTTTTAGTAGAAACTGCGCATCATGCGATGATGGAATGTTGTAATGCTTGAGCTTCGGGACTCTGGCGAATCAGGAGCGGTATTTAGAGGCAACCATGCTGGGGAAAGCCGCCAACGGCAACAACACATACACAGACCAGCCGAGCCGAACCGATAGCGAAACCGCAACCGATCGACACCGACAGGCTGCAAGCAACCTCTCAACAGTGCAGACCCAGACATCCGACGTCTCGATTTTTTCGAGACACGGGCCCCCAACCTCCCGACCACTTCCCCGGGACCGGTTTTTCATCCCGAGTCGTTTTTTGACGGTCCCGAGGCCCGGCGAGGGCCTCCAGAGGCCGAAAACGACGAAAACCCCTTGTCTCGATTTTTTCGAGACGCCCGAGGTCTGGGGAGATACAGCAACAACACGAAAAACGATTGAACGCAGCCGAGTGCGACGCAACCGAACCGACCTCATAGCGGACACCCTGGCCGTCGTGGCTTTTGCTAGGGCTCCCAACTTCGCGCTTCGCGCTGCGCGAAGCGCGAATAACTTCGCGCTCTCGCGCCGCCCTCCCAAAGGGAGAATAGGAGGACGAGGAGGAGGGGGAGAAGGAACGAGGACCGCGAAGCGCGAATAACTTCGCGCCCTCGAGGGAGCCCTTGTTGCCACGCGAGGGGGGCCTTCGGCGGCCGTTCGCGACGGATGCGGGGCACCTCCGGAGCGCCGTCGGCGAGGCGCAGCTGCTGGACACCATTCCGCGGGGAGGGAGCCTGCGAGCACCAACGAACGGTTCTGGCAACGATAACCAACGATAACCAACGATAACCAACCGCGGGGAGGGAACCTACGATAACCAGCGAACGATTCTGCCAACGCGGGGAGGGAACCTACGATAACCAACGATAACCAACGAACGATAACCAACGAACGATTCTGGCAATTTCGTCGTCGTCGTCGTCGTCGTCGTCGTCGTCGTCGTCGTCGTCGTCGTTATGAGGTGCCAGAGGGAGGAAAACAGAGCTGCTGGCCGTGGGCCTGGTGCCAACGCCCCTCAAAACTTGCGCATCTCTCCGCCCGCCTGGCACATCGCTTCACTGGTCGCAGCAGCGTCTTCGTAGTCCTGCCCCGCCCCTCCTCTGCGAGGCGGAGGAGGAGGACGAAACGGAAATGGAGGATGAGGAGGAAGCCGAGGAGGAGGAGGAGGACAAGGAGGAGGAGGATGAGGATGAGGAAGAAAAGAAGGATTACAAAGACAAGGAGCAGGATGAAGCGAGGAAGGAGGAAGCGAGGGAAGAGACGAGGGAGGGAGGGAGGGAGGAGGAGGAGGAGCAGGAGGCGGAGGAGAAGGAGGGAGAAGTTGAGGTGTAGGAGGAGGAGGAGGATGAGGATGAGGGGGAGGAGGAGGAGGAAGAGGAGGAGGAGGAGCAGGAGAAGGAGGAGGAGGAGGAGGAGGAGGAAGAGGAGGATTGTATTGAATTGAATTGACGTGATATGGCTTAAGGGGCGCCTTAACCCCATGTGATATGGCCTGCGGCCATCGCGGTCCAGAATGCATGGAACAAGGCCGCTCTGAGCTAGGAGCCTGCCACAGTCGCAGGAAGGCCGCAGGAGGGTCCCAAAAGGGCCCCAAGGGCGTTCAGAGGATGGCATGTACAGAAAAACAACAGCGTGGATCTTCATGTTGGGACTGGCCAGAGCAGCAGGAAGACCTCCAGCGGGTCCCAAGAGGACCCCAAGTCGGTCAAACGATGACCCACGAGGAAGATCAACGACGTCGATTTCCATCATTGAGGAAAAACCATTCCCGCCAATGTATAGCCACGGAAACCAGGAGCGGTGTGGCCCCTTGTTTCGTGTGAAGCGCGACTGGTGCAGTTGGACCTTGGTGCACAACGAACGCACCGTTTGATTATTTCTCGAATATGGGCGTGAAGCACGCGCCTGAATCCCGGAGAGGGGGGGGAGCTGCTCCCCAGCAGGACGGATTGCCACCTTAGGACTGACAGGGGGGGCTTGCTCCACAGCAGGCTTCCTCGCCACCCTAGGGGTGACAAGGGGGGCCTGCCCCACAGCAGGGCGGATCGCCATCCCATGGTTGACAGGGGCGACAGGGTGGACATGCTCCACAACAAAGCTATGGCAATTGCTCGGTATAGAGAACGAAAACACATGGGCTGACAGGCCGCCGACAGCGGTGCCAGGGAGGCCTCGGAGACGCATTTGGGATGGACGAGGTCGTGCACGCTCTGCGCGTGTCCGCTCCTTCACGCGATGGTGAACAGGGTCGCAGTGGCGACGGCCGGGATCCAAGCGGTGCGGATCACCACCGCTGTGATGACACGGGGACCTTCTCCTCGGGGGGGACACCAGACACTGGGGGAAAAAAGGGCAGGCCTGTCCGATCTGCTCCGCCACCCCCGGGGTGAAAGGGGGGCCCTGCTGCACGGCTTGGGCCAGAGGCAACGGATGCGAAGGAGGGGTGCCCCCGCATACCGGCTATCAGCCTATCGTCGGCCACGCTGCCGTGGACAGAAATGGACCTCCCCAAAGCCAAACAATGGGCCGTAGGATCGAGGGAAGACGCGTGTCAAACTTACAGTGGCATCGCACGGCACTCCCACTCCATAGCCAAGGAAGGGGGGCAGTATTTGTCCCCCAAATTTCGGCCTCTGTGCGATTATATAGCCGTGACCTCGCCAGAAAAGGGGCACAAACTTGTACCGAAGAGTTCTGGCCCAAATCTGAATTTTCCGGCCAGTCGGCCGCCCGCCATTGAACAGAAATGGCCCCCCCCGAGCCCAGGGCAGGGGAGGCATCGTTGGGGAATCCAATGGCACATGACCTTGCTGCCACTGCCTTGGATCGCATCCAAGTGCGTGGTTAGGAAGTCCACAATCCCAGATTCAAAGGATTTACATGGGTACCGAGAGACTCTGGCTGCGAAGCCTTTGGTCCAGACCTCCCGTTGCGATAGAGCGAACACCTAAAGCTACAGATCAAGATCAGTATATCGCCCCGCGGCTTTTACATTACACGGCCCCCCTTCCATCTTTGAAGAGAGCGGAGTGTCGGGGTGTACGTGCGGCAATCCAAACGGTCGTGCAGAAACGCCAGCACTGCCGCCAGGCAGTGTCTCCGATGGCCGAATCTCCGACGTGTCCAACGCAAACGAGGCATTGCCGCCAGTCTGTGTCCCGTAGCTCGTAGCTCGGGGATCGGAGGAGGAGGAGGAGGAGGGAGGAGGAGGAGGAGGGAGGAGGAGGGAGGAGGAGGAGGAGGAGGAGGAGGAGGAGGAGGAGGAGGAGGAGGTGGAGGAGGAGGAGGAGGGAGGAGGGAGGAGGTAGAGGGGCTTGCCTCGTAGATGGGGCAGCTGCGCAGGACCGCCAGGCCCTGCCGCTGGGCTGTGTCCCGGAGGGCTGAGCCTCCGACGTCCCGAGAGTACATCAAGAGCCGCTGGCATTGCCGCCAAATTATGTCCAAATTGTGGCTTGCCTCGTGGGTGGGCTAGTTGTGCAGGACCGCCGGCATTGCCGCCGGGCTGTGTCCTGGGGGGCGGAACCTCCGACGTGTCCGCAGTAAACATTGGCATTGCCGCCAATTTGAGTCCAAGAAGCGCTTGCCTCGTGGGCGGGGTAGTTGTGCAGGACCGCCGGCATTGCCGCCGTGTTGTGTCCCGGAGAGCTGAATCTCCGACGTGTCGAAACTAAACCAGAGCCGCTGGCATTGCCGCCAGGCTGCGTCCAGGAGGCGCTTGCCTGGTGGGTTGGTTGGTTGTGCAGGACCACCAGCATTGCCGCTGGGCTGTGTCCCAGGAGGGCAGGACCTCCGACGTGTCGGAAGTACACAAAAGCCGCTGGCATTTCCACCAATCTCTGTCTAAGAAGCGCTTGCTTCGTGGGTGGGTGGGTAACCTACGCAGGAACGCCGGGATTGCCGCCGGGCTGTGTGCTGGAGGCCAGAACCTCCGACGTGGCGAGAGTACAACAAGAGCCGCTGGCATTGCCGCCAGACTGTGTCCAAGAGGAGCTTGCCTCATAAGGGGGGTTACTGAAAGATGATCCTGTGATTTGTTATTGTTTGGACAGCTTCTAACCTTTTGTAAGTGTGCCTGCAAACATCAGCCAGCGTTGACTCCAAAAAGATAGGACGACAGGAGGAGGACGAGAGGAGGATGGGAGGAGGACGAAAGGAGGACGGGAGCAGGACGGGAGAACGGGAGGAGCAAAATCAAGCAAGCGCGAGCAAGCAAGCGGAAGCAAGCAAGAGCAAGCGAACAATAACAAGCAAGCAAGAGCAATCAAGCAAGTGCCATTGGAAAAAGAGGGGGGTGCCATTGGAAAAAGGGGGGGGGGTGCCATTGGCAAAGGGGGGGCGTACTAAAGACCAACTACTTGTGATGAGCTAGGACTCCGATAGGGCCAACCTATTTGGATAACTACCCCGTAGTAGATAGCGTGTCGGTAACCACTTAGCACCCACGGTAAACAATACCAGACCCAATAATCATCTCAGTAGTTGTGTAGGAGCGCGGGCGTTGCCGCAGGGCTGCGCCCTGGAGGGCTGAACCTCCAACATGACGACAAAAAAACAAGAGCTGGCACTGCCGCCAGCCTGTCCAAGAGGCGCTTGCCTCGTAGATGGGGAAATTGTGCAGGACCGCCGGCATTCCCGCTGGGCTGTGTCCCGGAGGGCTGAGCCTCCGACGTGACGAGAGTACAACGAGAACCGCTGGCATTGCCGCTAGGCTGTGTCAGGAGGCAAGTGGGTGGGCTAGTTGTGCAAGACCGCCGGCATTGCCGCCAGGCTGTGTCCCGGATGCCAGAACCTCCGACGTGTCGAAAGTACACAAGAGCCGCTGGCATTGCCGCCAAATTGTGTCCAAGAAGCGCTTGCCTCCTGGGTGGGGTAGTTGTGCAAGACCGCCGGCATTGCCGCTGGGCTGTGTCCCAGAGGGCTGAACCTCCGACGTGTCGAAAGTAAATAAAAGCCGCTGGCATTTCCGCCAGACTGTGTCCAGGAAGCGCTTGCCTCCTGGGTGGGGTAGTTGTGCAAGACCGCCGTCATTGTCGCTGGGCTGTGTCCCAGATGGCTGAACCTCCGACGTGTCCAAAGTAAATAAAAGCCGCTGGCATTGCCGCCAGGCTGTGTCCCGGAGAGCAGGACCTCCGACGTGTCGAATGCAAAGAAGATTTGCAGGTATTGCCGCCAGACTGTGTCCAAGAGGTGTTTGCCTCGTGGGTGGGGTAATTGTGCAGGACCGCCAGCCTTGCCGCCGGGCTGTGTCCTGGGGGGCGGAACCTCCGACGTGTCCGCAGTAAACAAGAGCCATTGGTATTGCTGCCACTGTGTCCAAGAGGCGCTTGCCTAGTGGGTGGGGTAGTTGTGCAGGACCGCCAGCATTGCTGCTGGGCTGTGTCCCAGGAGAGCAGGACTTCCGACGTGTCGAAAGTAAACAAGAACCGCTGGTGTCCAAGAGGCGCTTGCATCCTGGGGGGGTAGTTGTGCAGGACCGCTGGCATTGTCGCCGGGCTGTGTCCCGGAGGGCAGGACCATCGACGTGTCGAAAGTAAACAAAACCGCTGGCATTGCCGCCACAATGTGTCGAAGAAGCGCTTGCCTCCTGGGTTGGGTAGTTGTGCAGGATCACCGGCACTGCCGACGTGCTGTGTCCCTGAGGGCGGAACCTCCGACGTGCCGAAAGCACAGAAGAGCCGCTGGCATTGTCGCCAGGTTGTGGCAAAAAGTGAAAGTGAAAGAGGAATAGAAAGAGAACGAGAGAGAGAGATGTGTACAGATGCAAGCATGCAGATCTATGAGCACACAATAGAAAATAGGCAGAGGCGGAGGAGGTAGAGCAGTGGAGAGAAGGGGGAGGAGGGGATGATAGATGCGAGGGGAGATAAGAAGGAGGGGGAGGAGGAGGAGGAGGAGGAGGAGGAGGATCATTTGGATGAGGGGGAGGAGAAAGAGGAGGGCGAGGACGGCGAGCTGGATTGGGGATGTGGACGCTAGGGTGGTTCAGGGCGGGAGATGGATATAAAGGAGAACATCAATGAGGAGGAGTAAGAGAAGGCCACGCGAACAGGCTCTGACTCGTGCCATCTAGAAGTGGGCATGGCAACATTACGCACATTCAGTACGCCCGAACATCCGAGTATCATTCTTGCCGTACGCGCAGGACATGTGCGGTGTTGAGACCCCTCCATCCTTGGAGCGACAGCTAGACGTGCAGACGAAGCCTGAATCATCATGGATTTCCACGGCTCCAAATGTGTGCGACATTGGACAGCCGCGGGGGCTGCGCAAGGGGATATAAGCGGTGAGAGCAGCAAGTGCAATGTCATGGTAGACGCTGCGTGCTACAAATCCGCCGTAATCCCCGTTCCATTCCCGCTCTGTTGCACTTGCAAAACAATACGCGCCATGCCCCATACTCCTTGATCGTCCGGCAACAAAATGTGAGAATGTTGACGCCCAGGCGGAGGATGAACACGTAGGTGAAGTTGTGGATATAATTGTACAAGCTCGGGGAATTCATCGAGCAGTCCAGGTCGTGGGCGGAGAAAAAGGAAAACAATACCTCGGCACGCGTCCCGGCTCAGCGCTGGCCAGCAGGAGGGGGGAAGAGAAAGAGGAGGGAGGAGAGAGGAGCAGGAGGACGAGGAGAAACAAGGTAGGTTTGGTGTCTCCGGCGGGCGGGAGTTGGACTTGGAAGAGAAAGAGGAGGAGGATGAGAAGGAAAAGAAGGATGAGGAGAAGGATGAGGAGGAAAGTGATTAGGAGGAGGAAAAGGGTGGAGGGTAAAGGAGGAGGGATGGGAGGTGGGAGGGACGAGGAGGAGGAGGAGGAGGAGGAGGATGGGGAAGGAGGTTGGTTGGTTAGTTGGTTTGTTCCCGTTGAACCAACAATCCAAGAACTTCGGACGCAACTTCCTCTCGGCAGGCAGCCGCGGCCTGGGTAGAGCTCACAAGAGCGCCGAACTCACTCACCTCAAGCAAGGCCCCACTCGCCAGCTGGCAGCGCAACAGGAGAAGCAGCTAACCAACAACAAACAGCTGCACAAACATAGACTTTCAGAGGTCCGCGCAGATGTCTTGGCTCGGCGATGGACCCCTCTGGTGGCGCCTCCCGCGCCGCCCGTGAACGCGCCAGGGAGGGGGAAATCTTCGATCCAAGAAATCCGCGCGGACCTCGGAACAAGTATGTTTATGTCGTCTTTCCCTCTTCAAAACACAAAAGTACCCCGCGGTGTTGCCGGGGCAAGCAAGGAACGCCTGCCTGGAGCTAGCCCGATCCCTCTACACTGCCGGGTCGACGTAGCTCGTCAATGCGGTATGATGACAGGAGCAGGGAAGGGGGGGCCACCCAAAGTGAAGGAACGCGGGGCAAGGAGGAGAAAGGGAGAAACCTGTCCGACCCAACCCCGCAAAACCGGAAAACACAGGCGGCGAGAGAGGGAGGGCTGGAGAGGGTATGTTGAGAGAGAGAGAGAGAGAGAGCGAGAGAGAGAGAGCACGAGAGAGGTCGTTCAGGGCCAACGGCCGCCCAGAACTGATCCGCTTCCCAGTCCCTCCCCCCTCGTGCTCGTCCTCTTCCTCCTCCCCCCCCTGGCGGCGCCAGCGAAGGCTCGCGCGCAGGCGCCAGCGCGGCGAGGGGCCCTGGCGCCCTCTCGCCCTCTCGCCCTGTTCCCCGCCACCCCCTCCGCCGCACGCGACGCCGCGAGTGCTCGGCGCGCGGCGTGGGAGGCCAAGGTGGAGCCCGGGAGCGACGTGCGGTGCCGCGCACCGCGGGAGGCCCTGCTGCCCGGCGCCGTCGCTCGCCCGCCTCCCCTGCCAGGGCCCCGCCTTTGCCAAGGGCTCCCTCGAGGGCGCGAAGTTATTCGCGCTTCGCGCTTCGCGGTCCTCGTTCCTTCTCCCCCTCCTCCTCGTCCTCCTATTCTCCCTTTGGGAGGGCGGCGCGAGAGCGCGAAGTTATTCGCGCTTCGCGCTTCGCGCAGCGCGAAGCGCGAAGTTGGGAGCCCTAGTCATTGCTGGGGCAGCTGCCCAGCCAGCCACCAGACATATGGACGGCAACGTACAGCCTCGTAGCGCGCAGGAGCTGTGGACGACCGTGGAGCACCGGGTGCAGCAGTGGCGTTCACAGGACGTGCCTGGCGGGCGAGATGCTTGCTCCCCAAGAAGAGCTCCCTCAGGTAGCCATGGGGGCATCCGAGGAGGAGTTGCCCACGCTGGAGGAGGTGACAGCGGCGCCATTCCAGACGAGAGAGAACATCAGGACGGGCCTCTGCCCCATCGTCGAGCGTGAGCTCGACACATGTGGATCGGGGGTGCTCGCAGGTTCTCGCGTGGACGCCCGTGAGGTCGAGGGCACGGGCAACGACGTGCCCCAGCATGCCCAGGCCAGACGGGCTTGGACTGGATGGCCGATGTTCACTGCGCGCAGGAAAGACTCGTGCACGAGGCACGGAGGTATGGCCTCCTCCTCCTCCTCCTCCTCCTCCTCCTCCTCGTCCTCCGTGTCTCCTCGTCTTGCGCGCTGAACGGTCGTCCGCGCACTGCCCGGAGGCACAGCAAAGGAACAGCGCCACAGGAGCAGGGTGGCCACCAGGGCAACGAGGTGGGCTGCCTGGGAGCGCAGAGGCCCTTGGGGACTACGTGCAGTCTACCAACCGTGCTCAACGACAGTCTCGGCGTGCTCCCGATGAGGAGCAGCAGCACGAGGTGAAGAAGCAAGATGTACATCGATTCGCAGTAACGAGACGGGCGGTCTGATTCTTTGGGGGGGTCTGACTTCGCGCTGTCTTGGAGTGCCCCGGGTGGTCTGGGCAAGAGGCTGCCCTTTCGTGGCCGGTCTGGGGGGCGGGGCCTGAAACTGCTCGTCCGGGAGGGGCTGTGCCCCCCTCCCTTTGATTATACGAAATCTGGAGGTACACTTAGGTCGGGCCTGTCACCCTACAGGGGGATTTTGGGCGAAAACTAAAAAATACTTGAAAAATTCCCCCCAAATATTCAAAAATAGTCAAAACATCGTCCCCAGACTATTTTTGGACTATTTTTGAATATTCCCCTTGTAGAGGGACACGCCCGACTTAAAGGTACACCGAGATGATTGATCGGCCCATCCGGGACCGGGCCGAGAAAAGCTGGGGGCCGCATTCGCCCGGCGACAGGCCGGCAAGGGCCTCCAACGACAAGCCCGAGATGGGCTTCGAGGTCCGGGCAATCGACGACGACGAATTACGAAATTCGGAGTAATCTCGTTGGCTCGCCGCGGCCTCCAGGGAAGGCCGTGCGACACCCCTCGAGCGAAGGCCTGGCACCCGCCGCGGCGCAGACGGGGCCACCCAGCGACACTCGCGCTGCCCTCCGGCCGCGCCGGCCGCGCGGTCGCCATTTCAGGCGCCCAGGGACACATACACACAGATAAATAGACACAAACCCGAGGATTCCCCATATGTTCCGATGTTTTCCGGAACTTCGTTTCCCTCCCCACCACTTCGCAGCTTGTCCCTGGTTTTCTCGGGGAAGCGACGATGACTTGTGTCTCTCTCTGTGTGTGTGTGTGTGTGTGTCCGTAGCCTCTGGCCCAAGGCCACGAAGTGGCCCCCCTTCCCCCCTATCGGGGCCTCCCGCGCTCAATGGGGACGCCCGACGCCAGGGTCCCCGTCCCCGCGCCCGCGCCGATCGACCCCCGCGGCCGCCGCTCGCTCCCCCCTGCTGGTCGGCGGCCTGGCCGACGGACCCCGACGGGGCCTCCCTGGACGCGACCCCCCCCACCAGGAGCCCTCCTCCTCCTCGTCCTCTTCCTCCTCCTCCTCCTCCTCCTCCTCCTCCTCCTCCTCCCCCTCCTCCCCCGCCTCCTCCCCCTCCTCCCCCTCCTCCTGAGTACCAGCTCGGGAGCTGCCACTCGTGGTGGGGCTGTGGGGACAGACCGACTCTCCCCCGGCACCGTCGCGGCTCTCTCTTCCCCCGTGGACGGGGCTCCCGTGCAGCCCCCCAGGGCTCAGCGTCCCGATCCAGTCCGCGGGCGCAACGGCACCCCAGACAGCAGCAGCTGGAGAGCCTGACGGGCAGGCAGACCACAGCATCGCCCCCGCGGAGCAGAGTCCCACTGCGCCTGCAGGCACTGCCTCAGGCCTGGGCACCGGCGTCAGCGCGCCGCGTCGGTCAATGGACGGTCAGGACGACGGGTCGGCTCAGTCGCCTCAACATCGTCAGAGCCGCCCCCACCGTGGTGGACCCCCTCTGGGTCTGGGCCCGCCTCGGGCTGCAAGGGGGACGCCTCTGCACACCGACGCGACCGACAGCATACTCCCCCTCGCTACGGAGGCCAGGCCATCACCAGCGCCAGACGGTCGTGCGCCTCCAGAAGAGCTGACAGGAGACATGGGGAGGAACTCTCAGGAGCGGCGGCCCACATAGATTGCTCGCCCGCAGGAAGGCCGGTGAGTCCCTCCCCGACGGCCCCAGCGTCTGAGACTGCTCGCCCTCCCTGGAGGCCCCCGCGGGCCGTCCCAGGGGCGCTTTCCCCAACTCCGGGCCTCGCGAGGCCCTCTGCCGATCCTCTCCGGTTTCTCCTCACAAAGGCGTTCCCCGCGGTCCCAGCGTGTAGTGCCAGTCCGCTCGGCCTCCCTCGGGGATGGACAGACCTCCCTTTAGTCAAACGTGGCTTAGTGAAGGCGACCTCGGGCCCAAACCTGGCGGGCGCAAGCCTGGAAAACAACGGCCGCGGCGCCCTCTCGAGAGCCGAAAGCGGACAATTCACTAATCGACGTGCCAGGGTGGGGGCTCTGTCCACCCCCGAGGCTCCCCCTTTGTCTTGCTACCGCTCGGACGTCCATTCCCCGGGCATTTTTCGGTCTCGTGCGTGTTTTGTTTGCTCGATGATCCAGGATGCTCCTCGATGGCCCGCGCCGAGGAAAAAATGCACACGCCCGAGCGATGCCAGGCTGTGGCCCCGGGAACACTGCAGGGCTCCGCATTGCCCCTCCGTGCGCTCGGGCGCCCCCCCCGGGGAGCGCAGGCCCCGCTGCCGGGAGGGCCGACTGTCCCTCCCTTGCAGCAGCTCCTCTCGCCATCGCTCGAACGTCCATTCCCCGTGCACTTTTCGGTTTCGTGCGTGCATGTTCCGCCAAATGATCAAACATGCTCCTCAATGCTCCTCGGTCCTCGCCGAAGGAAAAGTGCACACGTCCGAGCGACGCCAAGTGGTCCTCCTCCAGGTGCCGCGCGAGTCGGAGGCGCCGCGAGGACGTTCTCCCGCTTCCCCCGCTCGGGCCTCAGCCTGCCCTCCGTGCGCCAGTGCGGCCCCCTTCGGGGAGGCCCCCACGGCTGCAGGGAGGGCTCCCCGTGCCCCCAACCGCACACCCACTCGGTGCCCCCCCCGCGCGTGGCGCAGCTGGCCTCGGGCCCGCTGCCGCTGTGCTCGGAGCTTGCGAAGGCCATCTGGGACGGCAGACAGAGAACTCAACGGACGATGGCGAGCGAACGCCGTGCCCGGGCACCCAGGGGGGTTCCCCCTTCCCCCAGGTCCCTGCGCCCCGACCCCTGGGACCAGTGAAGGACATCCTCCCTCGGTTGGCCCAGAACGTGCCTGCCGAGACGAGCAGGGCTCTCGGGTCCTCACTTGCCCATCCCAGGCGCCCAGGGAGGTGACGTGCCGGATCCGAACCTGGCCCTCCTCCTCCTCCTCCTCCTCCTCCTCCTCCTCCTCCTCCTCCAGGCCATTATGGGGAGAGTCCCGCCCTCTCGGGCTTGGCCGTTCACCCCTCTGCCCCCTAGGATCCGCCCCCTGCCCCTCGTGCTCGGGCCCCTGCGCGCCCGCTGTCGGAAGGCCATCAGCGCAACCGCGTGCCCAACAGGCTCCCTGGCGCGGCCCCCAGCGAGACCCTCCGTAGAGGCGTCGACGCTTCCCCCCGGAGCCCCCAGGACGACCGATCGGCGGCCCTCCCGCAGGATGGGCATCGCCCCCCCTCCCCCCCCCCCTGTCTGAAGCACCCTCGGCTAGGGCCGCCCCGCTCGGCCACGAGGAATCCCAAGGGGCCTGCCTCCCGGGACCGATTGACGTCGGCGCCGAGCTTCGGGCAGCCCCTCCGTGCGATACTGAAGACACCGGTACTCTTGCGCCTCGTTTCGAGAGCGGTGAGGCTCCGACTCAGGGCTCGAATGATTAACACGGGCCTCGGGCGGCCCCGGACCGCGGCGAAAGGACCAAGCCGGGACTTCTGGCCCCGGTCAGATCGGCAGACTGGAAGCCCGCGAAGGCTTCGAAGGGGCCGCCGAAAGGCATGCCGCGGGAAACAGCTCCCCTGGCACTCGGAGCATCCCGAGTGATGGAGGGCGCCCGGACTGCCCCTCCCCACCGTGTGATCCTGAGGACGAGCCTGGTGTTCCGTCCCCTCAGGCTGCAGCGTGCCCCGCGTGCACCGGGGCCTGCCCACCTCGGGAGCGGCCAAGAGGGGGGTGTCCAAGAGGGGGGGGTGCAAATCATGACCGGCGGCATGTGCGCGGCCCAGCGGGGGGGCCAGGGACGTAATGAAACAAGAAGAGGCGCCCAGAAATCTGAGGAAAAATCATGGCCCCCGCCATGATATCCACCCCCCCCTAGTCATCACCCCCCTCTTTTCCGCCCCCGACCACCTCTGGAGGCGGCCCTGGACGCCGGGAGGGCTTCCGCAAATCCCAACCGTAGACCCACTCGGTGTCCCCCCCCTTCTCTGCGCAGCCAGCCAGGTGTTGCAGACGGCCGCTCCCCCACAGACGGAGAGCAGCGGCGATGCTGCGGGCCCCCCCCCCCCCTCCTCCACGCGTCGCTGGACTCTGAGGCTCCCGGCGATAGCCCCGGTCAGATCGGCAGACTGGAAGCCCGCGAAGGCTTCGAAGGGGCCGCCGAAAGCTCCCCTACAGACGGAGAGCAGCGGCGATGCTGCGGGCCCCCCCCCCCTCCTCCACGCGTCGCTGGACTCTGAGGCTCCCGGCCATAGCCCCGGTCAGATCGGCAGACTGGAAGCCCGCGAAGGCTTCGAAGGGGCCGCCGAAAGCTCCCCTACAGACGGAGAGCAGCGGCGATGCTGCGGGCCCCCCCCCCCTCCTCCGCGCGTCGCTGGACTCCGAGGCTCCCGGCGAGAGCCCTCGCGCGGTCCCACTCCCTGGCAGGAGGAGGGGCCTCCGCCGAGGCAGCAGGATCGAGCATGCGGCCAGGCTGGACAGCGGGCCCAGAATTCATAAGTCGGATCGGCCATCGAAATCCCCTCCTGGTCGTCTTTTTCGTCCTTCTCCCTTCCTGATCGTCGTCTTCTTCTTCTTCTTCTTCTTCTTCCTTCTCCTCCTCCTCCTTCTTCTCCTGCCCCGCACCCCCCCTCCCACCATCTTGGCTCTCTCATTTGTCCTCGTTCCCTTTCATTTCCCTCCTCCCCACCCCCTGCCGATCCCAGGTCCTTCCCTCCCTTTCACGCCCCCCTTTATCTCTGCGTCGACGCCGCTTCGAGGCCTCGGCATCGGTCTGCGTGTCAAGGATTCGTTGCTCCCTCTCTGGTCCATTTCGGTATGAAGGTCTGATTCGATACCCGTTTCAGTGAGAAAACGAATGATCAGCGCAATGGGATGGGAAGAAATGGGAGGGAGGGGTAGGATGTCAGATGAGGCGCCAGCGCACCTAGCTTGCCCCCCCACCCCTTGCGTCCTCCGCCTGGGACCAGAGGGCACGGAGCTGAGGAGCATCCTCCTCATCTCTTCACCCTCCTTCTCCTCCTCTTCGTCCTCCTCCTCGTCGTCGTCGTTCTCGTCTTCTTACTCGTGCTACTCGTCCTCGCCCCCCTCCTCTTTCACGAGCGTGCCGCATATTTCTAAATTGTACACGCTTCTCGATTTGTGCGTGTCATCCTTGCGCATGGGCTATGCTAATCTTCTCTGTGCCGTTTCAGTTGTAACGGATGTTCCCCAACGGGAATCCGAACGCCGCCCTCCTTTTCCTCCTCCTCCTCCTCCTCCTCCTCCTCCTCCCCCTCCTCCTCCTCCTCCTCCTCCTCCTCCTCCTCCTCCTCCTCCTCGTCCTCGTCCTCCTCCTCCTCCTCCTCCCCCTCCCCCTCCTCGTGCTCCTCCTCATGCTCCTCGTTCTTGGGTGGCGGGGCCGGGGCAGAGCATGCTCCGGGAGGGCGGGGCGGCGCGCCGCGACGAAGCAGGTGAAGAAAACGGACCACCGCTGCAGGTCGGCCAGGCGCCTGGCCCGCGGCTGCCCCCCCCCTCGCCCGCCCTGCTCTGCCGAACCACGGGGGCGCAACGCCTGCGGCGCTAGCCCGCCGCCGTCGTCGTCGTCGTCGCCGCCGCCGCCGCCGCCGCCGCCGTCGTCGTCATCATCGTCGTCGTCGTCGTCGTCGTCGTCGCCGCCGCCGCCGCCGCCGCCGCCGCCGCCGCCGTCGTCGTCGTCGTCGTCGTCGCCGCCGCCGCCGCCGCCGCCGACGGGGCAGCGGCCACGCCGCAGAGCGCGCCCAGCCGGGCCGACCGGCCCCGAAGGACAGGGCCTCCGCCCGTCTCGTGGCAGCGCGGCGGGGCGTGGGTGAACTCCGGAGGGCTCGGTGGGGCGAGGACCGTTCTCGACCTCCTCCTCGTCGCCATCCTCGGCGACCTCCTCCTCCTGCTGCGGCGTTCGCCCCCCGCCCTCCTTGTTTTCGGCGTTGACCACGCAGGAGCATCTCGGCTGTTGCGTTCTACCAGCCGCGCTGCGCCTGCGTGGCGCAAGAAGCGCAGTAATGCCGGCTTAGGTCCCTGAAGATCTAGTTTTAAATGCACTGACCCTCTCTTCTCCGCCTCTCTCTCTCTCTCTCTCCTTCTATGCCTTTTGATTTCTCTGTATGTGTATATCTTTCTGCCTGTCTGCCTGCCTCTCTCTCTCTCTTTCTCTCCCTCTCTGAATATTAGTTTCTCTCCCTCTATATATCTGCACATGCGGTATACAATAAACATATACCTATGTCTCTGTCTGCGTCTGTCTCTGCGTACTCTGCTTTTCTCTCTGCGTCGACAGGTTTGTGTGTCCTCTCTCTCTCACGCTATCTATGTCTCTGTCTCTGTCTACCTCTCTCTCTCTCTCTCGCTCTGTCTCTGTCTCTGCCTGCCTCTCTCTCATTCTTTCCTCCCTCCTCCCTGGTCCCTCCTGCCTTCCTCCTCCTCTTCCTCCTGCTCTCCCTCTTCCTGCTCCTCGACCTCCTCCTCCTCCTCCTTGTCCACTCCCTGTTACTCCGCTCTCTTCCCCTTGTCGTCTTTCCTGTCGACGTCATTGAAGGAGGAACCAGGCGAGTGGTATGAATCCCACCAGCTCTGTGGGTGACGATGATCTGACGATATCTTTCCTTCCTCTTCCAAAAGCTCTCTTCCCTTCGGGGAGGGGTACCCTCCCCCTCCCCTCCCTGAGCTCTTTTTTTGGGGGCGGGGCGCGGAAGGTTAGAGCATCCAGGATAGCCTCGGCCAGAATGCCAAAACCATTGGTTTTACAATCTCAAGTTTTGGGCCCCTTTCTTTTGGCATCCCAAGGAGGGTGGGGGGCGGAAGGGGGGGGAGGCACATCCAAGACCCACCTCATTTCATCGATAGCCTTCAACATGGCCCCAAGAGGCCTTCCAGGCTCCCGAGAGAGCCCCAAGACCCCCAAGAAGAGCCCCAAGAGGACCCCAGGAACACCAAAAATATTCCCAAGAGGGCTCCAAGAGACAATTTTGAGGAGTCTTCCCTCGTCATCGTTGTCCTCCTCCTCCTCCTCCTCCACGTCCTCGCCCTTGCCCCCGGCGTTTTCCTCTTCCTTTTCCTCCTCCTCTTCTTTGTAGTCGCGGTTGTTGTCGTCGTTGTCGTCGTCGTCCTCCTCCTCCTTCTCCTCCTCCTTCTCCTCCTCCTTCCCTCGCCCCCACGCGGGCCCCAAGGAAGGCCCGAAGAGGCCCTCCAAGGCTACTTACTTGCTCCAGAGATCTCGCTGTTCACCCTGGTTGCCCGCTTTGTTTCACTACATGTGTCTATTCGTCCCTTTCCCGTCGGCTCTCACGGGTAGGTCTTTGGAATGGGCTGGTGGGGATATTTTTTTTACCGACCGCTAGCGGGCAGCCGCGCGGCGTCCGTAAGTCAAGCGACAGCCAGGCCTACGCAGCAGAAAAGCTGGCGGGGATACTTTTTCGGTCGCGTCCGCAAGCGAAGGCGCAGGCGGAGTCAGAAGCTGTCCGGGGCGCGGAAACGGGCCTACTTAGCTACTGGGCGCGCAGCAGGCCAGCCGGGCCAGCTCAAAAAGCCGCTGCTGTGCCGCGCGGTGAGGCTGACAGGCTGGGAGCACCCAGGGAAGCTCGGGCAACGTGCAGTCTGGCAAAATGCCAGAAAATTCTATGCACGCCCTGCGGCGTGAACCACACAGAGAGCGCGAGGACGTACGCGCTGGTGCGGATTTTTTTTTGTTGATTGGCGGCTCCGTGGACAGATCCAGGAAGCGGGGCGGACTCGGCTGGGGCACAGAGCGAGATAATTAGCTGCAAAGGCGCCTGGTGGGGATACGCGAAACGTGAAGAATACAACCAGCTCCTAGCGATTCTCCAGGTGCCATCTCATACGCAGCGCCAGTGCGCTTTCAACACATGAGTGGGCGCTTGGAACGCATAGGAGCCAAGATTTGGCCCAGCGCAATGGGAGCGAGGAATGCTTTGAAACACCACTGGCACCTCTTCTGCGTGAGCAGTCACCACTAGCGAGATCATCATGCTGCCCACGGTGGGCGGGTCGTCGCTCCATCTAACCCGAGGACTTGCCGCCACCACAAACGTGAGGAAACGTGCGCCCGCAGAGGGAACGGAAGTCCCGGCGGCCTCTCCACGAGTGCAACACGGTGAAACGCGGAAGAGGGCTTGGGGGACGCGAGGCGGACCACACGACACGTAACACTCTTGTGTGCGTTCTTTTTTGCTGGGGGCGGTGTAGGGGGTGGGCGGGTGGGCTCACAGTCGTGCCTTTCCCGCCCTGGCAGCCATGGGTTTGCGATGCTACGGTGGAGGCATCTGGAGGCCGGTGGAACTCCAACCGTGGATCGGCCATGGATATCACCGCCGCCCTCATTGGAGAAGGGATCCTCCAGGGTCTGAAGCCTCCTGGGCGCATTCCTTAACCAACGCCCCCACCGTGTTGTTTCGCCCTGAACTTTGCCGTGGTGGCGACGACGGCGACGGTGACGTCCTGGCCGTGGCGACGAGGCGTGGCGCGAGGAGGGCGAACCACGGGCCGCCGCGGGCCTCGGCGCCGAGCGAACGAGGCACCAATGCGGAGCCTCCTCGAGGCCTGCCCAAGGCTAGGCGGGCGAGGCGGTGGCCTCTGTCTTGACACATCTGCTCCTGTGTGGAAGCCGTGCGCGCGTGCTGCGAAACGGTAGGAGCAGACAACATAAGGAAGAGGAAGAGGCATGAGGAGGCGACAGGACAGCCTTGAGATGGCTCCAAGAGGCGTCCGAGAAAAACACTTCCGAGGCAGTTGTTGCACTGCATGCTGCTACCATCAGAAGCAGCACCAACAGCACAACAAACAGTAACAGCACTAGCAGCAGCGGCAGCTCCAGCAACACCACCATCAGCAGCAGCACAATCAGCAACACCAGCAACAACAACAACACTACCACTGGCACCACTACCAGCAGTAATAGCACCAGCAGCAGCACCAGCAACACCAGCCCACCAGCAGCACCACCACCACCATCACCACCCGCAGCAGCATCGGCAGCACCGTCAGCACGAGAACCAGCAGCACCAGCAGCAGCAGGACAAGCAGCAGTAACACTAGCAGCAACAACAGGACCAGCACCAACACCCGCACTCTTCGCTACCAGAGATCTCCCAATTCACCGTTACTGCCCGCGCTTCCGAAACGCACGCGGGTTTAAGATGCAAATCAGTGCAAGGGTCGCAAGGGGTACGATCGAGGATGTCCATCGGGATGCGACTCCAATCTGCGCGACATGGGCGTTGGATCGTAGATGCAGCCACCTGCGCCAGAGACTCTTACCACGGGGAACACCACGGCGTATCTTGCACGGATTTCCATCTTCAAATTCACAGAACGAAGCTATTTGAGGTACTTGTTTTCTGACCCAGGGTACTGCCCACCCAGTTTTGACGCTTCCAAAAGGGCTGCGTGACCGCGTGCTTCCAGGCGTCCCTAGTTAACCGACTCACCTGGTAATCGTTTCTAGATGGGCCGGTGGGGATTTTGGGTACGGGGGCGCGCGATGCGGGTCGAACGCTGGGCGAGCACGGGCAGGCTGTGCCACCGGCTGGTGGGGGTACTTTTTGTTGTTCGCGGGCGCGCGAAACGAGTCGAACGCCGAGCGTGCTACGGCGGGCCGCGCCCGTAGCGAAGTTAAAAGCAGTGCAGGCGGCAGCGCGCCGACGGCATCGCTGGTGGGGATTCTTCTTGTCGCAGCCGCGAGCGAAGGCGCAGGCGGCGTCAAAGGTCGACCCGGGCTACGGGCGGAGCCTAATTACCCAGCGAACGCACTCACGGCTGCCGAGGCTGCCGCCGAGGGAGGCTGAGTGGCGCCGGGGGCTGAAAGCAGCTGGTGGGGATACTTTTTGTTCGCGAGCGCAAGCGGGGGAGCCGCGCGCCGTCACAAGGGTCAAGCATGCCTAAATGCCGCGGCCAGGGCAGAAGCGGCGAGCAAGCGGCCCGCTCAGAAGTCGAAGACAACCAAACCCGCGTGCCGAATAATGGCCCTCGGCCAACTTCTCCTCAGCGAGCTTGTCCTCGACGAGCCTGTTCTCAGCGAGCTCGTCCTCGGCTAAGAGACAGCATGTGCCGAACGTGGGGCGCGGGCACCACCGCCGTCGTCAGAAACAAAATCCCGTGACGACACCACGTAGGCCAGCCCCAAACAAGTGAACACAGAAGTCCTACATCAGGGAAAACCGTAGTCGGCGATGCGTGCCGTCCGATCAGTCGACGCACTACGGACCATGGCCACCGAACGGAACCAGCGAAGAGGGACGGGTGCAGGTCAAGGTTGCACTGTGCTGACCCGAGCACCTCCCGCGGGGGGACAGCCGCAGGGAAAAGGGCCCTGGTGTCTGCTGGCACTTGCCCCAACGTCGCGGGGGGAGCGCCGGGGTTCACGTGCGCACTGTGGGTGGCGGTCGCACCTAACAGCCGCAGGAGCTAACAGTGGGTAAGCCCGTGCACCTCCTGCGGGGGGGCAGCCGCAGGAGGGTGGACGGGCCAGACAGCCCGGAGAGGCCATCCATCTATTTCCGGGCACCAGCCCCCCCCTGGAGGGAGCGCCGGGGGCCAAAGCCGTGCTGTGGGTGGCGGTCGCAGCTAACAGCCGCAGAGATAGTGAAGTCAGTGGGCGTGCCCGTGTACCTCCTGCGGGGGGACAGTCGCAGGAAGAGGACGGGCCAGACTGTCCAGGAAGTTCATTGCCTGCTGGCCCCAGCGCCCCGGTGTGGGCGCCGAGGGCCGCGGACGTGCCGTGGGTGGCGGTCGCAGCTTACAGCCGCAGAGCGAGTAGTAAGCGGGTAAACCCGCGCACATCCTGCGGGGTGGCAGCCGCGGGGGGGTGGGCGGGCCGGACAGCCCAGAGAGGCCATCGATATATCGCCTGGCGCCCGCGCCCCTGGAGGGAGCGCCGAAGGCCAGGCCGTGCTGTGGGTGGCGGTCGCTGCGAACAGCCGCAGAGATGGTGAAGTCAGCGGGCGTGCCCGTGCACCTCCCGCGGGGGGGCAGCCGCAGGAGGAGGACGGGCCAGACTGTCCAGGAAGTTCATTGCCTGCTGGCCCCAGCGCCCCGGGTGGGGCGCCCTCCTCCTCCTCCTCCTCCTCCTCCTCCTCCTCCTCCTCCTCCTCCTCTCCCTCCTCTTCCTCCTCTTCCTCCTCGTCGTCCTCCTCCTCCTCTCCCTCCTCCTCCTCCTCCTCCTCCTCCGCCTCCGCCTCCTCCTCCTCCTTCTTCTCTCCCTCCTCCTCCTCCTCCGCCTCCTCCTCCTCCTCCTCCTTCTCCTCCTCCTCCTCTCCCTCCTCCTCCTCCGCCTTCGCCTCCTCCTCCTCGCTAGCTCTACGGCAGAAAGGTGCTACCTCATTCACATGCGCAGGGAGGAAAAAAAAGGCCCATGGCGCGAGGGGGGCGTCGGGCAGCGCCAAAACGGGCGCGGGCCCTCGTGGCCCATCAGGGGGGAGCTCATCCTCCTCCACCGAACGAGAGCGGGCCCGCTCGCGGGCCTGTCGCCCCAAGGCCCTCGCTTCCTATTCGGACAGGCCAACAAGGGCCAGACTTCGAACGGGGTCAATCCCAGGGGCCTCGCTCCTCGTTCGAAACCTCGAATTTGACGGGCGAGCTGCAGCCTGGCCCTCACTCCTACGGGGCTCGGCCGAGTCCTCAAGGAAGGGCCGCCGCAAGTCCTTCTCGAACTGGTTCAGGCCACCGACCTCCTGAACCTTGAGACTCGACGAGGCCAAAGAGTGCAGGCCCCTCTCGATCCCGGACAGATTCCGACCACCCGTAATCGTTCTGGGCCTGCAGCTCTCTCTGGATTTACACCTCCACTTCGGATGAGCCCGATGTTCCCGAGACACATTGCTGCCGCAGCTAGCGCAAACAATCATCGAGTCAACCTGGGCCCCGTCGTCAAAAACCGCCGCCTTCCGAAAATAGTGCCTATCCCGCACCCAAGACTCCGGGGCGACCTCATCAGGCTCCAAGACTTCGGGGTTCGACTCCACAGGGGCTTCACAGTCGCAGCGCGCAGGAATATGAGGCCCTTCGAGATGAGCGGGTTCGATTTTACTCATCCGTTCGAAGCCCGCGTGGTCTCTGCACTCCACATGGGACAAGACGGCCTGCTGTAAACTCCCGAAACTGGCGACCCGCTTCGCAATCTCGTGCAGGCCTCCCAACAACATGAGGTCTCCATCATCCGCTCGGAACTGTTTAGCTCCTTCTTTCGCAAGTCGATCCGCCTCCTGCTTTCCTTTCCAGTCACGATGGCAAATCTTCCCCTCGCGAAGCGCATGAGAGGGCATGTGAGACTTCACTTTCTCAAACTTGACTCCCTGCAGACGGCCCCCGATCTCGCCCCGCGAGTGGGCCCTCTGCTCCGAAGGCCAAGACAGGCACGGGCCTCCAAGCCGCCGAGAACAGCCCAGAGTACCATAACAATCCACATGCACTGTGGCCCCTGGGGCCGCCGCAGAATTCCTCGGCAGCATCAATGCAGCATGGGCTTCGCCATCTCTTGCAATCTGACCTGGCGCCTCGGTGAGAGGCACCACTCCAGAAAGAGCTGAAACCACTTCATCATTGCAGTCTGACGCTGCAACCGACCACCCCGCAACGCGCAAGGATGGCCACAGCGCCTCGTGACCCGCGCCGTCGGTGTGCACGTGCTAGTCCGCCAGGAGAAAGGATGTCCTCCCGTAGCCAGTTGATCCGCTGGGTGTAAGGATCCCCCCAATCCGATCAGGCCGGCGCGCAAAACGACCAGGATCAGGAAAGAGACCGCGGCAGAACAGCTCCTGGCCCTCCAACGATAAAAAAAAACAATCCGTGACGAGGCTATGCGAACCCAGTCGTCAAGATATTCGCGTCGCCAAACTTCGTGGGCAGGGCGCTCAAACCGCCGGTGGAAAGTAGTACCTGGCGCCCCATGGCACAGCTGGCATTCCCATGGGACCTCCTTGGCGTGCGAGTTAATGCGCTCTTGACTTCAGTAGACATTCGCAATTATAACCCTCAAACAATTCCTCCGATGCCCATGCCAGCCCGGAACATTCTTCTGGCGCAACAACTCATGCAGCGGGGCCCGAAATATCGCCCCCTTCCAGAACTTGAATGAAGATGGCCTGGCCTGCTCGTCCCATTCCATTGCTCTCCTGGTACCTGCTTGGATCAGATGACTGAAAATCGCTGGAGCGAACTTCCTGAAAGACCAAGCCCTCCGACATCGTCCTGGAGCAACTCATTCTCCATGTCCAGGGCCCGGCCGAGGCGGCGAAGGGTGAGAGTCAGCGCCGCCGCTGGCTGCTTCACCGCCGCCCAAGGCCTGGCCGAGGTGAGGGCCCGCTGAGCGTCCTCGAAGCCGCTCTGGAGAACCTCCTGCGAGACAGACCCGTGACAGACAACGTGCGCGAACTCGGGGATGCACAACGCCGCCGTGACCACTATCGGATCTCTGCGCCAAACCGACGGCTGGCCCAAGAAACGGAAGCCCATGCTGGCCCCGCGAGGAACTCCCCCAACGGCGCGCGCAGCTGAAACACGAAGATGTCGCAAAGAAGTGTCGGAGATGACAAGGTTGGCGGTGCCCCAGATGGACTTGGCGAGGGGCGTCGCTCGGGAGATTCTGGGCGCGGTGGAACCTGAGCCGAACGTGGACAGACGAGAGCCCATCTTCTTGGCCTCCTTTGCGCTGGTGAGTTGAATCCCATGACGCCTCCTCTGGCCACTGTTGGAGCCCCCTCCGAGGTCCCTGTGGGCCAAGGCACACGCTTGTCCTCCCCGAGACAGAAGCCCTCCGACTCCAAGACATTCTGGGTGATGTTCGACTCCGAGCAGGGCCAAAAACACTTGTCCCACGAAATCGGCAATCTGACCTCCTCTATGCCCTTCTGGACCAGAGCACAGACCTGCCCCACCGACCTGATCGCCGTCTCAAGGCCCCCGATGATGTGGCCCGTAAAGTCGTCTATAACGTTGATGGGCCTACAGGGTGGGACCTCCCTCGCCGGGGGGCCCAGGACGGACGGGGGCGTGAGCTTGGAAACCCCAGTCGCACACGAGCATCCCGCTACGACCGTGCCGTTCGCCGTGGTCTGCTCGCTGGTGCTGACGCCCCATCAGGCATGTCTTGGAGACCTGCAGAGGGTGCAGAGGGCCTTGAGGAGCCCGAGGTTGAATCCAAAGTGGGGCCCTGTGCGTCGAAGTTCTTCGTGCGATATATTATCGTAGAATTTCGCGGTATCGAAGAACGCTGAAATCGATGCGAGTCCTTTACGGCGAGCATGACAGACGAGGAGATTATCCATATAACTGGCCCTCTCTGCTGATGTGGAGGAACCCTTCCCCCAGAACGAAGCATTACCAACTTGCCTCTCCCACCGTCGTACTTCCTTCTGTCGAACTCTGCCCCGAATCTGAGCAACCGAACTGAGTGGCCTATAAAGCGAATTCCACCTGATGGCTTCGGAAGGAAGACAATGATGACGGTGACTAACGTGTCCTAAGACCGTGCTTTTTCCCATGCCGACAGGATGCTGGCAAGTCTCTCCACTGACCCTCTGCTAGCGAATCGTAGAGACCGTGGATGCAACGCTTCCCAACCCAAAGCTGTACCAGGTGGGAAACAATGAAGCACTCTGTAAACATCTCCTGCAGATATGTCCCGGAGTGCCCAATCGGCCTCCCGGGAACTCGGATGTCGCTCTTGGTCACGTGCAGGGGGGGGGGGGGGGGCACAACGCCAACTTCCCAAGCGCGAAGGATCTGCCCAACCGCACTGTGACCTGCCCACGCGAGGCCGTCGGGCACGATCGCAGCCTCCTCCTTCGGTTTGCAGCGAATAACAGCATAGGCAACCTTGGAATGACCACTGGGCGCATCCTTGGAGAAGCTTTGCCATTGCTTAGACCGCTCCGATGCATCTCGCCTCTGACAACGCTGAACCTCGCGCGTCAGAACATCATGAACAGCCTTGAGGACAATTTTACCTCGCGAAAACGAGGGCCACGGGCTCGACCTTTGTAGGCATCCTGATCGGCCTTGTCGATCCCCAGCCTAGCGCACAAGTCAACCTCCACCTTCCGATACCACTCCTGTAGAGCTGCATGTGTGGAGTTCGGCGACGAAGAGAAAACTGGAACATAAGGCTCATCTGCGTAGGGCTCGACCATTCCAGTCTTGGGATCGTAACCAACCTGGGCAAGTGGAAACGCCTTGCATGCTGCCTCCTCACTGACCACGGGCTTTCGACCATGCCATCGATAAACATCGCCACGGGGGAGTGTGGAGACATCGGCGCCTCTTCGATCACCTTGACTGAACAACCGCACGAGTCTAGGATTCTGGGTTGTCTAAAGAAGTCCCGCACGTTGTCACCACAAATCGCAGGCTGGGTGGTGCGGATACTGCCGTGGATGAGCCCGAACCAACCTGTCTCCGAGATGTCCCCAGGATCCATGTTCCAGTCGCCCTGCAAGATGAGCGGTCTGGATTGTCCCAAGGGTACCGAAGCCAGATGCTTCAAGAGATCCAAATTGTCTCCAGAAGCTCCAATCCCAGTAACCGTATATACTGAGCCCACGAACACCGCGGAAGATTGCGAAAGCGTGACCAGCCTGAAAATCGCACGATGCTGCCACCTCTCGGGGGATTCAACAGTAATGCGGGCACCCAGGCTGGAAGAAATCAGACTAGCCACCCCAACTGAGACCTCCAGATGCCCGCTGCCCGTTCTGTGCAACGGACCTGCAACCAACTTCACCGAACCGGACCTGCTCCACTGATTGGCCGACCGCTCCGCCTGATCCGAAAGAAAACGATGCTCCTGGATACAAACAATGTCTGGAACCCCACCATGCTTGTCGAGCTAACGAATAGCATCCTTGGCTGAAGCCCAAGTGTTACCATTCGGAGTGCAGACAGAGAGCCCTCGATTCACAAAGGGCTGTTCCAGTGCCAAATCAGCTCCCAGACGGACAACTTCCTCGACTGCCTTCATCGCGTCGCAGGCTTGGGCTGAGTGGATCGCCGCCGCTGCCCCAGTCCCACGCGAGGCTCCAGGGGCAAGCGCCAGTTGGAGATGGTCCAGCGGTGGCTTCACGCGTTCCGACGGCCCAGCAAGGGGATGTGGCGACGATGCGGTGCTGGAGCCGTCCAACAAGAGAGGCCTCCCAGTTAGTTGAGTAAGGCCGCGTGCCTCGAAGACCGAGACACCTCCAGTAGAACCATGCACGCTGCCCAGAGTTGCTGTCGTCGCCGAACTCGCCGTCGTCGAACTAACGAAATGACCAACACTGGGCGTCGAAGACTGCTGTGCCGTCGCCGCCGAAATGGAGGAAAGTAGTTCTGATTGTGCTGATTGACAACCGAGTTCAAGATTGGGGAGACTTGAACCGAACGCCGCCTCCTCCTGGTCAGTCAGGAACTGCAACTCACTGAACGCTTCCAACCGTCCACCATATGTGCTACAAAATGTGCATCTGAAATCTGCGCCCCCTGATCGCTCGCAAGGCTGCTCACACTGGACCAGGGGGCCCTCAAGAGAAGGGATTGTGGATGGGATTGAAACCGCGCCTCGCCAGAGCCTGCGCCCGCTGCCGCCCGAGGTCATCAAGCGCCCCCTGAGGGGCTCCAACTGCTGGCGGATCTCGGCGATGGAGTGCTGCTCGGGCACCCACTGGTTGACCGCCAGGGCATGGCTGGGCAGCCCTGGGGGCCTCGCTGGACCATCCGAGGGCGCACTCGCCTCCGCCTCTCCTGCTGCTGGGGGGCTGGGCACAGAACCCGTGCCAGCCTGGAACAGGGAGGCAGTGGGAACGATATGGGGGACAGCCTCCGCCAACGACTTGGTCTTGTTCTCCACATCCTCAGTGACTCCGAAGCCTCCGAGAATCTCCTGCAGCTTGGTAAGGTTGAGCTGAAGGGTCGGAGGAGGCGGCGCGTTGCCGCTGGCTGGGGGACCTTCTGCCACCAAGCGGTTCCTCTTCAGCGCCAGGTCCTGCAAGGCCTGCTCCTGCGCCACGATGTCGGCCTCGGTCTCGGCCATGCTGGCCTGCAACTGGGCTAGCTGCTGCTTCTGCTTGTCCACGCCCTGACGAGCCTTGCCCAGCTTGCGCTCGGCCGCCTCGATGCGGTTCATGGCCGCCAGCACCTGCGAATGGACGGGGCGGCTGGCATGGGGTCCCTCGCGCTACTTGGTACTCTCGGCCTCCAGCGGCCTCCTGCGCTCATTCCAGGCAGGCCCGACGAACTTGGCAACCGCCGCCAGATTTTTGTCCACCTCATTGAGTCTCGGTTTGGCAGCAGCCGCAGTGAGGGACTCGGACTCCATGGACACGTCGGGCTCGGCAGCTGTCTCCCTGTGCTCCAGCTTCCTGACCTTTTTCACGAAGTTGCTGGAGCTCATTGGCAGCCGCGGCGGTGGCCCACGGAGGAGCGATGCCGCGCTTAGTGCCACACTGAGCAGAAACAACCGACGGGGTGTGCGGTACAGCATTTGAACCGAAACAGACGCCCTTGTGCAATCCGCACAGCGCACACGTCGTGCGCCCACTCCCGTTGATCCACGGCTTCCCCGTCTTATCGTGAATGCATGACTTGCAAAATCACGTGGGCTTGACGACATTCTACGCCATACCGTCGCGCTCCCGACCGAGAAGGGCGGCGTCCAAGGAGAGACGCGCCCCACAGATGATGCAGGAAGCAGTGTGGTACGGCTGCCCCGAGCCCTTCTCCTTGAGCCAGAATGGCTTGAGCCACGCCTCATCCTCCTCCTCCTCCTCCTCCTTCTCCTCCTCCTCCTCCTCCTCCTCCTCTCCATCCTCCTCCTCCTCCTCCTCTTCCTCCTCCTCGTCCTCCTCCTCCTCCTCTTCCTCCTCTCCCTCCTCCTCCTCCTCCTCCTCCTTCTCCTCCGCCTCCGCCTCCTCCTCCTCCTCCTCCTCCTCCTCTTCTCCTCCTCCTCCTCGTCCTCCTCCCCCTCCTCCTCCTGCCGCTCCGCCTCCGCCTCCTCCTCCTCCTCCTCCTCCTCCTCCACCTCCTCCTCCTCCTCCTCCTCCTCTCCCTCCTCCTCCTCCGCTCCTCCTCCTCCTCCTCCTCTCCTCCTCCTCCTCCTCCTCCTACCTCCTCCTCCTCCTCCCCTCCTCCTCCTCCCCCCTCCTCCTCCTCCTCCTCCTCTTCTTCCTCCTCCTCCTCCTCTCCCCACTCCTCCTCTCCCCTCCTCCTCCTCCTCCTCTCCTCCTCCTCCTTCTCCTCCGCCTCCGCCTCCTTCTCCTCCTCCTCGTCCTCCTCCTCCTCTTCCTCCTCCTCCTCGTCCGCCTCCCCCTCTCCTCCTCCGCCTCCGCCTCCTCCTCCGCCACCTCCGCCTCCTTCTCCTCCTCCTTCCCTCCTCCTCCTTCCTCCTCCTCCTCCTCCTCCACCTCCTCCTTTCCCTCCTCCTCCTCCTCCTCCTCCTCCTCCTCGTCTTCCTCCCCTACCTCAAGCCATCGGATGCCTGTGGGTTCGCCCGTGGCCGCGGAGCCGGGGAGGGGCCCGCCAGCGGGCCTCCGCACGGACGACTTCTCCCGGCCCACGAGCTGCCACGGGCTGGCCGCGGAGTGCTCGGGCCTCGGCGTGCCGAGGAGGGGGTGGCGGGGGCGGGGCCGCCCTCGAAAGGGGGGAGGCGGGGCGGGCATCAAGGCGGCCCCAGGGGTCCTCAAGAGGACCCCCACGAGGGCTCGAGGAGGCCAAAAACATCGATTCTCCATCGGGTCATGCATGCTTTTAGGTTTCTCGCCGTTTCGGGCTTCCGACGGCCCCAGGCGGTCCGAAAAGGGAAGGGGGGGGAGAAGGAGTGGTAAGGTGGAGGAGCACGAGGAAGAGGAACAGAGCGGGAGGAGGCGAGGGAGGTGGAACGAAGAAGGGAAGGAGGAGGAGGAGGAGGAGGAGGAGGAGGAGGAAACATGCACCGCAGCTGAACGCCACCAACCACCAGTCAGACAGCTGGGCGGCGTGGCGCGGAGGGCTCCCACTCCTGAGTCGAGCAAGCGAGGCCAAGAGCGGCGAGCAGGCGACATGCCAGCACGTAGCCAAAGGCACGCACGAGCCGAGGGGAGACCTACCGCCCCCCCCAGGGCTCACGGGCACAGAGCGGCCATCGTGCTGGACAGGATAGTCACCATGGGCCGCTTCGGGTGGCGGCGAGACAAAAGCTTCGCCCAGGCGTCAGGTGTCCTGGGAAGGCCATCCTTGTTGACAGGAGGGCCCGAGCAACGACTCGCAAGATGGGCGAGCCTCAGCCCTGAGGTGTAACTCTTGCACACCTGACAGCAGCAAACAAGTGGCACGTGTGCCATGGCTCTTGCACAAAAAGGAAGGGGGAGGAGGAGGATGTGGAGGAGGAGGGGGGGGGGAGAGGATGCCAGACATCGCAGAAGGAGTGAACAAAACAGGGCCGCAAGAGGGGCTCCAGAGGGCGAGCGCGAGGCGACTCCAAGGGCCGTCCCCCGCAAGATGGCTTCAAAGACCTTTGACGGGTTCCCAGGAAGCCTCCAACTGACGCCCGAGAAGCCTACAGAGGGTTCCAAGGGGAGGCCTCCAGGGTCCAAGGAGGGCTGGAAGAAATTACTGAGCGGACTCAGCTGCTGGGGGCTCGCGGTGCAAAGTGCGCGGCGGCCTCCTCCTCCTCCTCCTCCTCCTCCTCCTCCTCCTCCTGCTCCTGCTCCTGCTCCTCCTCCTCCTCCTCCTCCTCCTCCTTCTCCTCCTCCCTCCCTCCCGCCCTCTCTCCCTCCCTCCCTGACCTCCTCCCTCCATTTTTCCTTCCTCCTTCCACCCTTCCTCGATCGTCCCTCCTTCCTCCCTCCTCCAGCACATCGCCGAACTGTCGGCTCATAGCCTGACTGCACCGTGCAAGGGCGGGTGGTGGATCTACGGAACAAGAGTAACCCTGTCGCACGGGGGACGCGCCACCCGATGAGGCACGAGGATCGCCTCAATCCCGGATCGGACCGACCAACCTCCTCCTCCGCTTCCTCCTCCTCCTACTCCTCATATCTCCGCCTCTCTCGTCTTCCCTCTTCCCTCCTCCTCCTCCTCGTCGTCGTCCCCCTCCTCCTTCTCCTCCTCCCCCTCCTCCTCCTACTCCTCTTCATCATCCTCCACCTCCTCCTCCTCCTCCTCCTCCTCCTCCTCCTCCTCCTCCTCTTCCCTCCTCCTCATCATTATCCTCCCCGTCCTCCTCCTCCACATCATGATCATGATCATGATCATCATCATCATCATCATCATCATCATCATCATCATCATCATCATCATCATCATCATCATCATCATCATCATCATCATCAGCATCATCATCATCGTTATCTCCATAATCATCACCATCAGCACCATCATCATCACCATCACCATGACCATGACTATCACCATCACCATCACCATCACTACCACCATCATCATAATTCTCCTCCTCCTTCTCCTCCTCATCATTATCATCATCAATCACCAGTCATCAAGCATATGTCACCCCTGCGCCATCCCTCCTCCTCCTCCTCCCCTCATTTTCCCTCCTCCCCCTCGGTCCCATCCTCTTTCTTCTCCTCCTCCCCCCCCCTCTTCCTCCTCCTTCTCCACCTCCTCCTCCGCCTCCCTCTCCTGCTCTCTTCTCCGCCCTCCTCTCCCTTCCTCCTCATAATCATCCCCCTCCTGCTCATCTTCCTCACTCCTCCTCCTCCTCCTCCTCCTCCTCCGGCCCGTCCCTCCTCCCCCCACCCTCCTCCCTTCGCCCTCCTCCCTCGTGCCTCCTGCCTCCTCCCTCACCCCTCGTCCTTCCTCCTTCCTCCTTCCTCTCCGCCGCCATCCTGTATCTTCCCTCCTGCCTCTTCCTCCTCCCCCTCCTCCTCTTCCTCCTCCTTCTCCTCCTGACTCACCAGAACGCATCGCCCAATTGTCGGCGGCTGCGGTGAGACTCAATCCAGGGGCCCCGTCCGCTTTAGCCGTTCCTCCTCCCTCCACTTCCCCGGCCCCTCTCCTCCTCCTCCTCCTCCCCCTCCTTCTCCTCCCCCTCCTTTTTCCTATTCCTCTTCCTCCTCCTTCTCCTCCCGTTTCCCTCCGCCCTCGTCCTCATCCGTCTGGCCTCCTCCTTCCTCCTTCCTCCATCCTCCCTCCTCCTTCTTCCCTTCCTCCCTCCTCCCTCCCTCGTCCCTCCTGTTCCTCCTGACTACAACGCATCGCCGAATTGTCGGCGCCAGCGAGGAGCGGGGGGGGGAGGACGGGCGGGCACCGCGCCGGTGCCGCGCCGAAATCCGAAGAGAATTCTGGGTACAGCCCTGAGATGTAGAGGGTCTGTGCACTTGCTGATGCAAGCAGGAATGTAATTTCGTAATGTCCCGGATCCCCAGTTTCTTGTTGCTGCTGCAACCAGAATTGCAATTTCGTAATGACCCGGATCCCCGATGTCCTAAGCGTTTTGTGGCGCTCGTGTGTTACTTCGCGAGGGCGGAAAGAAGATGGGCGGGGCGGAAGGAAACCATACGGAAAAGGCCCCGCTGAGGCCGCGGGGAACACTGGGGGGAAGGGGCGAAAGGGGCGCACCGGGGCAGGAAAGACATTGGCCGGGCACTGGGGCCGCGGGGCACTGGACGGGCGCTGGAACCGTGGGGGCGCTGAGACGGTGTCCGGGAAGGGGCGGAGCAGGGAGGGGCTGCGGTGCCGAAATGAAGTGGGCGGGGCGGAGGGGGCGCTGGGCGAGCGCTGGAGCCGTGGGGGGCGCTGAGAACGTGTGGGGGATGAGGAGCGGGAGGATGGGGGAGGGCTGTCGGGGCGGGAGGGGGGCAACTGGGGGGCGCTCGAAGCCGCGGGGGAGGCGCTCAGACGGTTACGGGGAGGGGGCGGAGCGGGGAGGGGGGGTGCGGTGCCGACATAAAGTGGTCGGGGCGGAGGGGGCGCTGGGCGGGCGCCGGAGCCGCGGGGGAGCGCTGAGACGGCGCGGGGGAGGGGGCGGAGCGGGGAGGGGGGATGCGGTGCCGAAATAAAGTGGTCGGGGCGGAGGAGGCACTGGGCGGGCGCTGGAACCGCGGGGGGGCGCTGAGACGGCGCGGGGGAGGGGGCGGAGCGGGGGGGGGGTGCGGTGCCGAAATAAAGTGGTCGAGGCGGAGGGGGCACTGGGCGGGCGCTGGAGCCGCGGGGGGGCGCTGAGACGGCGCGGGGGAGGGGGCGGAGCGGGGAGGGGGGGTGCGGTGCCGAAATAAAGTGGTCGGGGCGGAAAGGGGCGGCTGCCGCGAGGTCGTTAGAGACAACCGCCCGGGGGGGCGCTTAGACGGCGCGGGGCAGGGGGCGGAGCGGGGGGGGGGTGCGGTGCCGAAATAAAGTGGTCGGGGCGGAGGGGGCACTGGGCGGGCGCTGGAGCCGCGCGGGCGCGCTGAGTCGGCGCGGGGGAGGAGGCGCTGAGACGGCGCGGGGGAAGAGGCGGAGCGGGGGAGGGGGTGCGGTGCCGAAATAAAGTGGTCGGGGCGGAGGGGGCGCTGGGCGGGCGCTGGAGCCGCGGGGGGGCGCTGAGGCGGCGCGGGGGAGGGGGCGGAGCGGGGAGGGGGGGTGCGGTGCCGACATAAAGTGGTCGGGGCGGAGGGGGCGCTGGGCGGGCGCCGGAGCCGCGGGGGAGCGCTGAGACGGCGCGGGGGAGGGGGCGGAGCGGGGAGGGGGGATGCGGTGCCGAAATAAAGTGGTCGGGGCGGAGGAGGCACTGGGCGGGCGCTGGAACCGCGGGGGGGCGCTGAGACGGCGCGGGGGAGGGGGCGGAGCGGGGGGGGGGTGCGGTGCCGAAATAAAGTGGTCGAGGCGGAGGGGGCACTGGGCGGGCGCTGGAGCCGCGGGGGGGCGCTGAGACGGCGCGGGGGAGGGGGCGGAGCGGGGAGGGGGGGTGCGGTGCCGAAATAAAGTGGTCGGG
>CAUYUJ010005925.1:0-228182 GCA_963575745.1 Prorocentrum cordatum
CATCATCATCAGCATCAGCATCATCATCATCATCATCATCATCATCATCATCATCATCATCATCATCATCATCATCATCATCATCATCATCATCATCATCATCATCATCATCATCATCATCAATCATCAATCATCAATCATCATCAGCATCAGCATCATCATCATCATCAGCATCAGCATCAGGATCAGCATCAGCATCAGCATCAGCATCAGCATCAGCATCAGCATCAGCATCATCATCATCATCATCATCATCATCATCATCCTCATCATCATCATCGTCATCATCATCAGCAGCAGCATCAGCCTCAGCCTCAGCATCATCATCAGCATCATCATCATCAGCATCATCATCCTCATCATTTTCATCACCATCAGCAGCAGCAGCAGCCTCCTCCTCCTCCTCCTCCTCCTCCTCCTCCTCCTCCTCCTTCTCCTCCTCCTCCTCCTCCTCCTCCTCCTCCTCCTCCGTCTCCTCCTCCTCCTCACGCATTCGGCGCTCTTCTTGCGCGCCACCGCTGCGACCGAGGTCGGGAGCGATCCGCACTCGACCCGCACCAAGTGCGGATTGCGTAGGAGTGTTTTGGCTGGCTAGCTGCCCAGACAGGCCTGAGCCTGCACTGGATTGGGCCCCATGCCAGGGGAGCAGTGGGGACGACTGGCGAAGGAAGCGACAGAAACGTCACTGCACCTCGTGCCTTCACGGCCTCGACGTCCAATACACCAAGCGAGACCCCACAGTCAGCGGTACGAGACCAACCGACTCGGCATTTGAATAGTCGGCCTCCTGCGCGGCCCTGGAGACCCCAGCCTGCCCTGGAGGATGCCGCGCCGGGACACGGCTCGCACTGCTCCGCGAGCCGAGCTGATGCTGGGGCAGCCGAGGCCCGACCACCTGATGCGCCTCTCCACGCGCGACTCGCGCAAGATCTCAGCAAGACGCTCCGCCCCTGGTCGAGCCTCCTCCGTTATCCATCCATGGGCCTGTCACGAAATCATCGCGACCAGCTCCTCGAGAATATGCCATGCCTGCTGTGCCATGGACGACCGTCACGGATAGCGGCCGCGGTGAGAGACCGCCCCCTGCGCACCCCCTATGGTGTCGAGAATATGCCATGCCTGCTGTGCCATGGACGACCGTCACGGATAGCGGCCGCGGTGAGAGACCACCCCCTGCGCAACTCCTATGGTGTCGGGGGCGGAGCGGGACCAGTGGAGCGGCCCCTGGGAAGGGAGGGTCGAGGCAAACAGGCGAAGCTTCCACCATTCTGCTGCCAATGTCGATCACATGGGCGGGGCAGACACCCGCGCCAGCAGCTACAACTCGACGACTACTCCAGTACAGAGGAATTGGTGTCAGCGGATCTCCCTCGCCGCAGGGCGTCCTACAACGCCCCCACAAGGTCACAGCAGTCCCTCAGGTGGCCCAGGGTGCGCCCCAAGTTTCCACGAGTCCCTCTAACCCCTGGGGAGGCTTACCCCTCCACAAGACGGTCCCAACGTTGACCGAATCGAAGGCCTTCTTGTCCGTCTCCAATGCCAGAGACGCCGATGTGCAGATGCATAGCCTTTTGGCTTCCAGCAAGGCCCCGAATTTGGCGGCTGCCTGGAGCATCTCTCCACACTTGTGCACAAGAGCGGACCACAAATGCCCTTACGGCGCCCCCCAGGAGCACCCAAAGACGGCCTGGCTCAAGAGGCCTCCAAGAGGCTTCCCAGACGACCAAAGAGGCTTTTCAGACGGCCCCATGATCAGACGTTGCGGCGTTTTTCGAGCCGGATTGATCTGCGGTGGCCCCGGGGCCCGAAACCAAGCGAACACGCCCGGTGTGAGAAAATTGCATCACCCGGATCTCAGGGTTTTCATGCGGCTCAAAGGCCCCCTAGACGGCTCAGATAATCCCCAAGAGGCCTCCAAGAAGGCCTAAGAAACCCTCGAGAGGCGCCCAGGACGGCCCAAGAGGTCCCGACTAAGGATGTCAGCAGGCCCCAAGGAGCTCCCAGAGGACTCCAAAGAGGCACCACAAACGCTCCCCAGCGGCCCCCCCAAGAGGGCTCCAAACCCCCAAGACGCTCCCAAGACTGCACAAGAGACCCCTAGGGCGAGGAGGGCCGCAACAGGCACAAAAGAAAATACCAGACCTGACGTGAAAGAAGGGGAGGCGAAACAACACATATGCACACATAAGCGAAGAACTCCTCGTCCTCCTCCTCCTCCTCCTCCTCCTCCTCCTCATCTTCATCATCATCACCACCACCACCACCACCATCACCATCATCATCATAATCATAATCATCATCATCATCATCATCATCATCATCATCATCATCATCATCATCAGCATCATCATCATCATCACCATCACCATCACCATGATCATCATCATCATCATCATCATCATCATCATCATCATCATCATCATCATCATCAGCATCATCGAGGTCACCATCATCGTCATCATCGTCATCATCACCATCGCCATCACCATTATCATCATCGTCATCAGCAGCAACAGCAACAGCAGCATCATCACCATCATCATCAGCATAATCAGCATCGTCATCATCGTCATAATCATCAGCATCAGCATCAGTATCATCATCGTCATCGTCATCGTCATCGCAATCGTCGGCGTCGTCATCTTTGTCGTCGTCAGCATCACAATCATAATCATCATCCGCACCAGCAGCTGCATCATCAGCAGCAGCAGCATCACCATCCTCATCGCATTACGTGCCCTCCCCATCATCTCCTCTGTTTCTGGTGTGGCTGTCCCTGGTGCTCCTCATGGGCCTCTTCACCGTGCTCCGCCCGCCGTGCGCATGGCAGGAACAAATCAAACCGCATCACACGAGGCGCCAGCTGGACGTCGGACATCCAACCAACCAATCGAACCATATCACACCAGACAAGACCCTACGATACCTGACCTGACCTGAGCAGCGCACAACGGACTGAATCAGATCAGCTGAGGCAAGGCAAACACGGACCAGAACATACCAGATGACCGGCAAAGAGCCCCACCCCTTGGCGACTACGTGCCCATGCCGACGCGATTGCCAGTCGCAAAAAGGAATTTAGGCGGGAGAAGCTCCCCACGGCGGGGAATCCACTCGATTTGCAAATTGCTCCCGCCCTGCGAGTAGCTGAGAGCTCTTGCATCATTCCGCCGATGCTTCCCCCTGCTCATCCTCCCCTCATGCGACCAGCGCAGACCAGACCACCCCACACAGGACCACGACATGCCACACCAGATCATACCAGACCAGGGCAGAACAGACAAGACATCACCATCGTGATGCACGCCTGGTGACTCACTCAAGCTGAATTGCTGTTGATTCACAGCTCGCTCAGCGAGGGCCGCCCCCTTGAACCTCCAGCGTACACAGAACGGAGCAAAAAAGCTACAAGGCAACCTGGTGGGTGGACCACATCTCACACCTGCGCTCAGCATCAGCATCATCATCATCATCAGCATCAGCATCAGGATCAGCATCAGCATCAGCATCAGCATCAGCATCAGCATCAGCATCAGCATCATCATCATCATCATCATCATCATCATCATCCTCATCATCATCATCGTCATCATCATCAGCAGCAGCATCAGCCTCAGCCTCAGCATCATCATCAGCATCATCATCATCAGCATCATCATCCTCATCATTTTCATCACCATCAGCAGCAGCAGCAGCCTCCTCCTCCTCCTCCTCCTCCTCCTCCTCCTCCTCCTCCTTCTCCTCCTCCTCCTCCTCCTCCTCCTCCTCCTCCTCCGTCTCCTCCTCCTCCTCACGCATTCGGCGCTCTTCTTGCGCGCCACCGCTGCGACCGAGGTCGGGAGCGATCCGCACTCGACCCGCACCAAGTGCGGATTGCGTAGGAGTGTTTTGGCTGGCTAGCTGCCCAGACAGGCCTGAGCCTGCACTGGATTGGGCCCCATGCCAGGGGAGCAGTGGGGACGACTGGCGAAGGAAGCGACAGAAACGTCACTGCACCTCGTGCCTTCACGGCCTCGACGTCCAATACACCAAGCGAGACCCCACAGTCAGCGGTACGAGACCAACCGACTCGGCATTTGAATAGTCGGCCTCCTGCGCGGCCCTGGAGACCCCAGCCTGCCCTGGAGGATGCCGCGCCGGGACACGGCTCGCACTGCTCCGCGAGCCGAGCTGATGCTGGGGCAGCCGAGGCCCGACCACCTGATGCGCCTCTCCACGCGCGACTCGCGCAAGATCTCAGCAAGACGCTCCGCCCCTGGTCGAGCCTCCTCCGTTATCCATCCATGGGCCTGTCACGAAATCATCGCGACCAGCTCCTCGAGAATATGCCATGCCTGCTGTGCCATGGACGACCGTCACGGATAGCGGCCGCGGTGAGAGACCGCCCCCTGCGCACCCCCTATGGTGTCGAGAATATGCCATGCCTGCTGTGCCATGGACGACCGTCACGGATAGCGGCCGCGGTGAGAGACCACCCCCTGCGCAACTCCTATGGTGTCGGGGGCGGAGCGGGACCAGTGGAGCGGCCCCTGGGAAGGGAGGGTCGAGGCAAACAGGCGAAGCTTCCACCATTCTGCTGCCAATGTCGATCACATGGGCGGGGCAGACACCCGCGCCAGCAGCTACAACTCGACGACTACTCCAGTACAGAGGAATTGGTGTCAGCGGATCTCCCTCGCCGCAGGGCGTCCTACAACGCCCCCACAAGGTCACAGCAGTCCCTCAGGTGGCCCAGGGTGCGCCCCAAGTTTCCACGAGTCCCTCTAACCCCTGGGGAGGCTTACCCCTCCACAAGACGGTCCCAACGTTGACCGAATCGAAGGCCTTCTTGTCCGTCTCCAATGCCAGAGACGCCGATGTGCAGATGCATAGCCTTTTGGCTTCCAGCAAGGCCCCGAATTTGGCGGCTGCCTGGAGCATCTCTCCACACTTGTGCACAAGAGCGGACCACAAATGCCCTTACGGCGCCCCCCAGGAGCACCCAAAGACGGCCTGGCTCAAGAGGCCTCCAAGAGGCTTCCCAGACGACCAAAGAGGCTTTTCAGACGGCCCCATGATCAGACGTTGCGGCGTTTTTCGAGCCGGATTGATCTGCGGTGGCCCCGGGGCCCGAAACCAAGCGAACACGCCCGGTGTGAGAAAATTGCATCACCCGGATCTCAGGGTTTTCATGCGGCTCAAAGGCCCCCTAGACGGCTCAGATAATCCCCAAGAGGCCTCCAAGAAGGCCTAAGAAACCCTCGAGAGGCGCCCAGGACGGCCCAAGAGGTCCCGACTAAGGATGTCAGCAGGCCCCAAGGAGCTCCCAGAGGACTCCAAAGAGGCACCACAAACGCTCCCCAGCGGCCCCCCCAAGAGGGCTCCAAACCCCCAAGACGCTCCCAAGACTGCACAAGAGACCCCTAGGGCGAGGAGGGCCGCAACAGGCACAAAAGAAAATACCAGACCTGACGTGAAAGAAGGGGAGGCGAAACAACACATATGCACACATAAGCGAAGAACTCCTCGTCCTCCTCCTCCTCCTCCTCCTCCTCCTCCTCATCTTCATCATCATCACCACCACCACCACCACCATCACCATCATCATCATAATCATAATCATCATCATCATCATCATCATCATCATCATCATCATCATCATCATCAGCATCATCATCATCATCACCATCACCATCACCATGATCATCATCATCATCATCATCATCATCATCATCATCATCATCATCATCATCATCAGCATCATCGAGGTCACCATCATCGTCATCATCGTCATCATCACCATCGCCATCACCATTATCATCATCGTCATCAGCAGCAACAGCAACAGCAGCATCATCACCATCATCATCAGCATAATCAGCATCGTCATCATCGTCATAATCATCAGCATCAGCATCAGTATCATCATCGTCATCGTCATCGTCATCGCAATCGTCGGCGTCGTCATCTTTGTCGTCGTCAGCATCACAATCATAATCATCATCCGCACCAGCAGCTGCATCATCAGCAGCAGCAGCATCACCATCCTCATCGCATTACGTGCCCTCCCCATCATCTCCTCTGTTTCTGGTGTGGCTGTCCCTGGTGCTCCTCATGGGCCTCTTCACCGTGCTCCGCCCGCCGTGCGCATGGCAGGAACAAATCAAACCGCATCACACGAGGCGCCAGCTGGACGTCGGACATCCAACCAACCAATCGAACCATATCACACCAGACAAGACCCTACGATACCTGACCTGACCTGAGCAGCGCACAACGGACTGAATCAGATCAGCTGAGGCAAGGCAAACACGGACCAGAACATACCAGATGACCGGCAAAGAGCCCCACCCCTTGGCGACTACGTGCCCATGCCGACGCGATTGCCAGTCGCAAAAAGGAATTTAGGCGGGAGAAGCTCCCCACGGCGGGGAATCCACTCGATTTGCAAATTGCTCCCGCCCTGCGAGTAGCTGAGAGCTCTTGCATCATTCCGCCGATGCTTCCCCCTGCTCATCCTCCCCTCATGCGACCAGCGCAGACCAGACCACCCCACACAGGACCACGACATGCCACACCAGATCATACCAGACCAGGGCAGAACAGACAAGACATCACCATCGTGATGCACGCCTGGTGACTCACTCAAGCTGAATTGCTGTTGATTCACAGCTCGCTCAGCGAGGGCCGCCCCCTTGAACCTCCAGCGTACACAGAACGGAGCAAAAAAGCTACAAGGCAACCTGGTGGGTGGACCACATCTCACACCTGCGCTTCTTGCGTCCTGGGGTGCCAGTGGACGGAGGCTGGTGCCAGCATAGTTCCACATGGCAAGCGAAGCGGAATGATAGCAGGATGCGAAGAGTATAGGAGGGAGAGATTTCTGAAACATGTTAACCAGCGTGGGCCCCAAACAGTGTGCTTTAGCAAACGAGGTGGTGCAATACAGGTGTTGCAATATGTGGTGCGAAGTATGTGGCGTAGGTTACGTAGTGCAATATATGTTAAGCAATGTATGTGATGCCAACTACGTGGTGCAATCAATGTGTTGCCAGCTACGTGGCGATTCTACTGTGCAGTCTACGTAGTGCATCCTACGTGGTGCGGTGTATGTAGCGCAAGATGTGATGGAACAACTGTGGCGCAAACTACGTTGTGCTATCTATGTGCTGCCCTCAATTTTGGCCAACCTGTGAGTTGACAAGTCCACTGCTTACGCAATCACCCCACTCTCCCACCCGCATCTTGGTTTGCAAAAACCATGCGGCGGCGATTGCGATGAGTGGTTGGCCATGGCTGGCGCATAACTGCAGTCGCGTTGGCGCGCGCGGGACAGCTCGCGCGCAGAGCGGCCAGCTGGTTTGGCGCAGCCGGCGCGGCCGCTTTGCCGATGGAAAGTTCGCAGCGCGTGTCACAGGGGCCGTGCTGGAGCGCGGGCGCTTCAATGCGGGTTGGTGGCTCGGGCGGGCGCGGTATCATGCCACCGACAACAACGGCAACGATGATGATAGAAGCGACGGTGATGACGATGATGACGATGACGACGGCAAGGCCAATGACGGCGCCGATGCTGGTAACGCCGACGGCGATGATGATGTTCATGTGATGTTGGTGAGGGTGTTGAAAGGATCTCGACGTGCGCGCGCGGTCGACGCGCGCACCTGGCCCATATGGTGCGCAAAGGCTGTCGAATGATTCCGACATGCGCGCGCAAGGGGGCCCGCGTTGTCCCATTCGAGAACGTGTTGAAAACAATGTATGATGTTCCTAAGTGCTCGCAAGAGTGCGGGCGCAGATTCGTTTGAAAACCAATGTTGGACAACCATTGGGTTTCCACGAGCTTCTGGGAACCTGGATTTTTTGACACCCAGGCGACAACAAATATTAAAGGATTTTGACATGCCCGCACGACGACGCACGCGTGTGCACTTTGCTATGTTTTTCAAGGGGGTCGTGGACATCATCTGTTATAAGCGACTGCGCGAACTTAGTCACATTTGGCAAAGATGATGTGGGAGGATGGCAAGGGCACCTCCACGGTATGGTTTTATATGCAGAACAAACGATGAGGCAGAAACGCATGTACCCTGTGAGATCCCAGGGGAGCCGACACACCCCCTGGGGGGGGGGTAGAGTCTGTTCTTGCGAAAAGAAGAATATGCGTGGTGCGAACTATATAGCGGAGCATCTGTTTCAACCATATATGCGGTGCAAGCAAGCTAAGTAATAAGATCTACGTGGTGCAACCTAACTGGTGCAATGTAAAGTGTGCAATCGATGTAACGCAATCTTCGTGATGCAAGATAGGAGGTGCAGGCGATGCAAAACAATAGATGTGATGTGCGCGACGCGGTGCATCACATGTGTTGCAACTTACGTGGTGCAATTTGCGTTTTGCAGCATGCGTGGTGCAATATATGCTGTGCAAGCTATGTGCCGTAATGAACGCATTATGTGGTGCAATATATGCGGCACAATCCACTTTGCAGAACTTGAAGTTGTCATCTCCACTGCTCGCGCAATCACCCCAGCCTCCCACTCACAGCTTGGTTTGCAAAACCCATGCGGCGGCGATTGCCGTCATTGATTGGCACTGGTTGGCGCATCTCTGCGGCCGCGCTCGAGCGCGCAAGCTCGCACAACCGACGCGGCCAAGGTGGCGCTGACCGATGGGGACTTCCCAACGCGTCTCACGGACCTCGCTGGCGCGTGGGCCCTTCAATACGGGTCGGTGACTCGGGCGGTCGCGGACAATAGCACCGACAACGGCGGAAACGATTATGCTAGTAGCGGTGACGGTGGCGATGGTGACGACAACGACGGCAAGGCCAATAAGGCCGCCGATGCTGGTAACGCCGATGGGAATGATGATGCCCATGCGACGAGAATGCAGGCTATGGAAATATTTCGACGTGCGCGCGGCCGACGCGCGCGCGCGCGGCCCACATGGTGCGATTTGACAGACATCGGGTTCCCCCCCTTCAGACAGCGCGCAAGGGCGTTCGAATGATTTCATATGCGCGCGCGAGGCCCGCGTGGTCTGAGTGGAAGGGAATGTTGAAAACGCGTTGTTTCCCTGAACGTTTGCAGAAGCGTGCGCAGATTACTGGGGAAAACTAGTGTTGGAAAGCCATTGGAGTTTGATACGTGCTCGTGACCATGGATCTCGACACCCCTACGAAACCTCCAACATATTAAAGATGCACACATGCGCGCGACAACGCGCTCGCGTGGACGTTGTTGCATATGCTGCAACTGATGATTGACACTTGTTCGTGATAAGCGAGCGAGCGCATAGTCTCTTGTGAACAGGATGGGGGCCGATAGAAGGAACTCCCTGGGTCCCTGGGATGTAATGGCGTCATATATCCCAGGCCGAAATATGTTCCTCTTGAAATAAAATATAACAACACCGATGGATCCAATTGGATCCCTTTCTCGGTGTGCCAACAAGACGCGGAGGCGGATCTCCCACATGTTTGACTCCGACTCGCCGGTGGATGCGGCAAGCGAATCCAAAACTAAAGCGGGCCCCGCTGAAGAAAGAAAACGCCGCCATGGCTAGGAGCGTAGACAGAGCTGGAACCATCGGCAACATCGAGCGTAAGCTGCGGGCCACCCAAAGGCACCCACGGAACCTCAAAGAGGGCACCATGAGAGCCCTCCCGAAAAAGGGCGCGACGTAAAGAATTGTGCTTCGAGCGATCCCCACCCAAGAACTCGCGGTGGCATACCCAGGGAGCACCAGCACACTTTGGGACTGGCGGCCGCGATATGCAGGGTGTGCGAGGCGGGTCGCCAGCTCTTAGATCTAACAACCCCAACCACCTGCTCGAAATAGTTCAACTTTTCTGCGCCACTGAAAACCGTGGAGACCGCAGAACAGGGCGCGATCTACCCCGTCCTGCCCCCCTCATCTGCATCCTGGGCGATCACCCAGTGGTGCTTCTCGATCGTTAGCTCAAATCTGACGCTGGCATCACCGCAATTGGACACCAGGGGGTCACCACTGCGAACTAAGAAATCAAAGGGAGGATAACGCAAGCTGACGGCTAACGGGCACGATTGAATCGCGGGACGAAGAGGAGGGAGGCCACACAAATGTGCAGGCTGAAAGTTTCAACTGCTCAAGGCGCCCATGTTGAGGGGTCCAATAAGGATCAAAAGGACCACGAGGGCCCGCGTGCATCCCACTCGTGGACGACACGCCCGAAGCGTGGCACTCCGAAGGCTGGAAGGGAAGGGCGGCCCCTCCCAAGACGCGTCCTAAGCGGTCGCTCCAAGGAGGGCGAGGGCCTTCACGCCCATGAGATCGCCCATACTCTTGGCCTGCAGCAGGGGCATTATGACCTCCTCTTCTCCCTACTGACTCATATCTCTCTCTCTCTCTCGCTCTTTCTTTCTATGTCTCTTTGTATGTATGTTTCTCTCGCTCTGTCACTGTACACATCTGTGTATGTGTATAACTCCATACACCTATAAATATGTTATGTCGGTATGTACATATATATATATACATATGGATTAACATAGGTCTGCATACCTATATATATGTGTATATATGTTTACAAGATTTTACTCGCTTCGTGCCTCCTGGCGCCGGGGAATGGGGCTGGCAGCCGTCACTGCCGCGGTGCGGTTCGGGAAGTGGTCATGTATAGGTGTCATAGGACTCATTGGAATTGTAGGGCTCCTGGGGTTCCGTGAGGTCATCGGCTCTTGGGAATCATCGGGCTCGTAAGGTCCGTGAGGCTCAGAAGGCTCATAGGGCTCATTGGGTCTCATAGGGCCACAGGGATCGCAGGGCTCGTCAGGCTCACAGGGGTCGTAGGGCTCATATGGCTCACAGGGCTCCAGTGCTCATAGGGCTCATGGGGCTCATGGTCCCATAGGGCTCGTAGGGCTCGCAGGGCTTCTAGGGCTCATAGGGCTCACAGGGCTCATAGGGCTCACAGGGCTCATTGGGCTCATAGGTCTCGTGGTGCCCGCGGGGCTCATAGTGCTCATAGGGCTCCCTTCCGAGCCATCCAATGATACCCCAAGAAGCTAAAATGGCTTCGACACCTATGGTAAATCTATGTGTGTTGCCTTCTCGTTGTTTCGCTCCCGATGTGCCCTTGAGGACTCAAGACGGCCCAAGACGGCCTAAGAGAGCCCCAAGAGGGGCTTAAGAAGGCCCCAAGATAGCCCCAAGAGCGCCCAAGAACGCTCTAAGAGCGGCCGAAGAGGGCCTCAAAACGCCTCCAAGAAGCCTCGAAGATGGCCCCAAGACGGCACAAGAGCCACGAAGCCGCCAAGGGGGTCCCAAAACGGCCCAAGAGGACCCAACGATGGCCCAAGACGCACCCGAGACGGCCCTAAAGGGCTCCCGGAGGGACCCAAGCCGGTCTCAGAAGGCCCTTCGACGGCCCAAGACGGCGCCAAAACGGCCCGTAGACACCCCCCATGCGGCCAAGAGGGCCCCACGACGGCCCAAGAGAGCCCCAAGACACCCAAGAGGATCCCACGACGGCCCAAGGAGGGCCCCGGGATAGCCCCGAGGGACCCCCGAGCACAAGAGGCCAAGACGGCCCCCAGACGGTCCAAATGAGTTCCGTGAGGGCTCCTTACGACGTGCAGACGAAAGGTGTCACATGTGACGGCCTTCCTCTTCCTCCCCCTCCTGTTCCTCATCCTCCTCCTCCTCCTCCTCCTCCTTTTCCTTCTCCTCGTCCTCCTCCTCCTCCTCCTCTTCTTCTACCTCCTCATCGTCCTCGCCACCATCATCATCATCATCATCATCATCATCATCATCATCATCATCATCATCATCATCATCATCATCAGCAGCATCAGCATCAGCATCAGCATCAGCATTAGCATCAGCATCAGCATCAGCATCATCCTCATCATCATCATCATCATCATCATCATCATCATCATCATCATCGTCATCATCGTCATCATCATCATCATCATCATCATCATCGTCGTCGTCATCGCCGTCGCTGTCGTCAACAGCATCATCATCAGCAGCAGCAGCATCGTCGTCATCATCAAGTTCATCATCATCACCATCAGCATCATCATCATCATCATCAACCGCATAATCATAGATCCCACCACCATCACCATCAACATCATCATCATCATCAGCATCATCCCATCATCATCGTCATCCTCATCATCATCATCATCATCATCATCCTCATCATCATCATCATCATCATCATCACCATCATCGGCATCGTCATCACCATCATCATCATCAGCAGAATCGCCCATCCCATCACTCCTCTCCCAGCCTGGGGGCCCGAGGTGTCACATGTGACGGCCTCCTGTGCCTCCTCGAATAGTCGCCACCCAGAATGCTGGACTGGCACGGATGCGGAACTCGCCGCAAGCAGCTTGATCTGATTTGTTGATCCTGATGCTTTCTCTCGATCTTGGCCTCGGGGGACCGTCATCGGACCCAGGAACAAAAGAATGAATACAGGACGAAAAACCATCCCTATGCAAGGGCAAGGGGTCGGGTCCTCTGGGGCAGCGCATTGGAAAAATTAGATCGTCGAATGTTTGGGAACGCGTGTTAGCGCCAACGTGCGTTTGTCCACCGAGGCCATTGAAGGCGGTGCAGGCGGTGTACCTACAGCGAGGGCTGACACAGGCTGCATCCTATCAGTGGAGCTGAACAGGGTGAACAATCAGTGGGCTAACACACACACACATTCACACGCACACACAGACACGTCCTGGGGATCATCGGCCTGAAGACAAGCGGCGCCTGCGAGACTTCGAGACTCAGCCCGCTTTAGGCACAGTGGCTTCGCAAGGCGAAACTATCCGTGCATACACACCGCCCCGTATGCTCCGATCCTGGGCCAGGATGAGCCAGACCAGGATCGGCATGCTGGCCAGTTGCTGTCCCCGGCAGCAGCGCCTGCAGGACTTTGGCCGCTGACGGAGGGACAAAAAAAAATATCCACGACTCTCTCCCGGGGCGAGTTCGAGGGCCCCCGGATGCCGAAAACGACCAAAAACCAACCGCTCCAATCTCGAATGCCTAATCCTAATCCTGACCCTATCCGTAAAACCTAATCCTAACACCTAACCGTGACACCTAATCCTAACATCAAATCCTGACCCTAGCATAACCCTGACCCCTAACCCCTACCCTAACACTGTATCCTATCCCTGACCCTAACCCCTAAACCGTAACCCCTAACCCTAACCCTAATCCGGACGCTAAGCCTGACCACTAACCCTAACCCTAACCCTAAACCCGAACCTCTACCATAACCCTTAACCCTAACCCCTAACCCTTAATCCTCACCCTAACCCTAGCCCTAAACCCTACACCCATCAGACGCGCCACGGCGTTCGAGTGGAGTGCTTAAGAAGTCCGCTTGTTGGTTTCTTCACCCTGCGCTAACCCGAACCCCAACCTCTAACCCCTAGTCCTAACTCTAAGTCTTAACCCTAACCCCGAACCCGAACCCGAACCCCTAACCCCTGACCCAAAGTGTTCACTACTCTGTCCAGGGCGGCAGATACCGATCCAGAATAAGCACAGATGATGAACCGCCTGCCTCCCGAATGAACCCAAAGACGCGGATAAACCGATAAAAGGGCTGAGGTTGCAGGGTTGGGGCTGCGGAGTCAGGGTTCGGGCGCGGCTACGCACCGAATAAACCGATAAATCGATAAGTCAGTGAACGCAATTGCGCGGGCCGAGGCGTTAGGGCACGGTTCTCAGGGCTGGGGCATGACTACGCACCGAATAAACCGATAAACCGACAAACGCAATCAAAGCTGAAAACAAGGGCGAAGGACGGGTTTAGCAGTAGTGGTAGGGGCGTGGCTACGCACCGAATAAACCGATCAACCGATAAACCGATAAACGCCATTGCGCAGGCCGAGATGTTAGGGCGGTGTCCACAGGGCTGGGGCATCGCTACGCGTCGAATACGCCGATAAACCGATAATCCGATAACCTGGTAGACGCAGTCGGAACTGAAAGCCCAAGGGACGGGTTTATTGGTTTACCCGTTCGTGCGATTATCGACCGATAAACCGATATGAAAATATTGTTTGATCGGTCGACGAACAGATAAATCGATAAACCGATCAGTGTTTTCGGTTTATCGATTTATCAGTTTAGTGGTTTTGTTTGTACTCCTGCGCCTAATCTAAATAGATGTACATATATACATCTAGATGTACATATACATGAATATGTGTGTAATGATATAGATATAGAGATTTGCATATATGTAATATGTATGTATGTGTGTATACACGTGTGTACATATATGTGTATATATATATATATACAAATGTGTGTGTACGTATATCCCTCTGTCTATTCCGCTATCTCTCTCTCTCTCTCCAACGGCCGGCCGGCTCCGTCAACACTCGTCGTCACAAAAAACTCAAAAGGCGCAGCTGGGGGGAAGGCGGGCGGCAGCCAGCATCCTGGAAACCCAAAGGCGGTCGGTTGGCGGCGGCAGAAGCGGCGCCTGGCTGGCATCTGGTGCTGCCGGACCATCAGCGCGAGCTCGGGTAACCGCAGTCGCAGCGGAATTCGTAATCGGCCAACGCCAGCCACTCGCAACAGCCCCTGATCTCATGCGCCATTCGTAATCGGCCAACCCCTGATCTCATGCGCCCCTGAGCCCATCTCCGCCTCGGCAACAGCACGGCCCTCGCGCAACAGCTTCTTGAAAGCCTACTCCTTCGGTCATTCGGGTGACTGCGGATCCTGTACACCTTTCTCGGGTGGCAACCAGGGACCTCACCAAGATCATCCAGCGGGATCCTGCTTGTCACCACCGACTCTGCGTCGGCCACCGCGGGCTCCACGTAGAAGTCCCCAACCGGTGTCACGACGGCCCGACTGAACTCACTTGCGGGCCACAACAGCAGCCGCTCGCGGTCGACCTCATCGTCGTGGCAGGTGGTGACGACGAGGCCTCTGGGCAGCAGCTCACGCCACCACCCCTCCGCCACGTCGTGTCTGGCTACCTACCAGACCACACCAAACCAACCCGAAGTCCCGAATTTCGGGTTGGGGAGCGTACGGGCTCCATTTCTGGTCGTTCAGTGCTCCGGGACGCACCCCCACTTGGAATGGAGGGCAACTTGGGGCCTTCGGGTTGGGCTTGGGTGGTTTGGTGGGCAGTGCGTGGCGGAGCAACGGAGTGGCCCCCTCGCGGCGCGCCGGACCGAGGAGGCCCTTCCCTGGAGCAGGCGCCGCCTGACTGAGGATCGCCGCAGCCACGCCGGCGCCCACCTCCGGCCGCGCCTCCGAGGGCGCGGGGCACGCGGGGCACGTCCGTCCCTTCTGCGGTGGGGCGGTGGGTGACCCCGCACAGGGCCGTCCCCACCGAGACGCATCGTGCTTGGATGCGGCCCCAGTCGCCCTGGCCGGTGGCTCGCCGCCGCGCGCCCTGGCTGCAGCCTGCTCCCTGGCACCTGTCCCTGGGGGTGCTGGCCCTCCCCAGCCTGCCAGGGGGTCTGAGCGGTGCCCGAGCTCCCGCGGGCACCCGTCCGCCCCTGTGGGCACCACGCCCTGGGGGGTCGAGTTCCGCCCCATTCCCTCTCCTCCTCTCTCCTCTCCCGCCTCCTCTCTCTCCTTCCTCCTTCCTCCCACCTCCCTGGGAGGCGGACCCCTGCCCCCCCTCTGGTTTGGGGCCCCGTGGGCGGGGGGGTCGTTTGTGAGTGCCTCGCCCTCTACAGCCCCGTCCGCCAGCCTGGCCGCCAGTTTTCGGAACGCTTCAGGGCTCACGTCGGGGGTGCCCTTCGCGAGAGCTTTGTTCACCCAACGAACTCCGTCCGCTTTGGTATTTCTTGTTTTCTCTCTCTCTCTCTCTCTCTCTCTCTCCCTCTCTTTTTTCTCTCTCCTTCTTTCTCGTTATATTTATTTGTTGTGTTTCTCTCTCTCTCTCTCTCTTTCTCTCTCTCTCTCTCTCTCTCTCTCTCTCTTTCTCTCTTTTTGTTCTCTCTCTCTCTCTCTCTCTCTTCCCCCTCAGCCACCCCCTTATCTCTACAGCCTGTGTGTCGTCCTGACCAGTTCACCTGTCTCTGTCTCTCCCTTGCCCTCCCCCTGTCTTTGCACATCTCTCCTCCTCGCACCCTCCCCAGCCTCTAATTCGAACTGCCTCTCATACTCTTTCTTATTCCTCTGCATCCATCACATTGCGAGCCTCCGCCATGTCCTCTGCTGAGATGTCAGTGAAGCAAGCGTTCGGCGTGTCATCCTGTAACCAGGCGATGCGAGTGGCGAAAGACTGGTGTAGACAGATGGGAAACAACATCGTACCGGCTCGCTCGCCTCAAACAGTTGACATGAGCAGACACGTCCGCCAGCGCAAGGGCCCTGCGATCGGCAACCAAACCAAAACGGCACGAATGCAACCAGATGCGAGGAACTATGGCCAGGACCACTGGAAAGCTGGCACTCCTCTGGGCGGGACCCTACGAGCAACCACAAAAATCCCAACACGCAAGGGCAGTTCAGGCCAGCACTCTATGGGAGGGCTCCTGTGAGCAAGCCTCCGGAAAACCCAAACGCGACGACGATTGGGGCCAGGGCCAGATGAGCAGGTCCAGATTGGCAACTATGAAACACCCAACATGTAAGGACAACGAAGGCAGGGACCCAAGGGGCGGGACCTTGTGGGCGGGACCCGAGGGGCAGGACCCTAGTAAGCGCAACCTGTGGAGCAGCCACGCCCGAGACCCAATCGGCGAGAGCGTGAGGCTCATCACCGGAAGCCCAGCACACGGGGCCAAGGCTGAACGAAACAGAGAACCTGTGAGTGCAGGCCCTGCTTCGGGCTCGGAGCGGGCGGCGGCTGGCGGTGCCCGCTGTGCTGTCTCTCTGCCCACGACTGGCAGCGCCTCGGGCCGCTCCGCCGCGCTGGCCGAGGCCTGCACGGCAGCTGGATCTGCCGCTCCGCCGCCGCCTCCCAAGCCTCCCGCCTCAGCGCCCAACTTCTCGGCCCACTGCATCTTGCTGGCCGCGTCGGGGCCGGCAGCTCGCCGAACGGCTGCCTCGTGCCAGGGGGCGCCCCCCTCTGCAGGTCCGTCCTGCCGGGAACGGCGCCTCGGACCCGCTAAGGACTTGACCCTGCGCCAGCTGGCGGCCATTGACGGACCAGGGCTCGCCCTCGGCGCGCGGCGGAGGCGGCGCCAGGGCATTGCGCGCCCTCGGGCGAACGCCGCGGGGTAGACGCCCACGAGTCTGGAGCCCACCTCGCCGGGGCCCAGCTTCGCCGCAAACCTGGAACCCCTGCTTCCCCGCGACCTCCTCCAAGTCGGTCGTAGCCCTGCCGGGCCTGCCTCTCGTGAGCGTCTCCTCTGCTGACGGACTGACTCCTGGCAATGGAATGCCCTGCGCTCCAGCGCTGCGAGCTGTCTCGTCCGCAGCGCACGGCGAAGCCCTCGCCGCCATCGCAGGCGCAACCGACAGCGTCAGCACCTCCTGCTCGGCCTCGAGCCTGCGCGCCACCTTCCGCATGGTCGCCACCGCCGAAGAGTCCACGGCACCGCAGCTGGCCGCTGCCTTTCCTCGCTCTGGCAGGAAGCAGGCCGCGGGGCGCTTCCGCGCCGTTGAGCTGCTGGCGCCGCTCGCCGCCTCTCCTGTGCTGTCTGCTCTGGGGGCCGCTCTGGGGGCAGCCGCCTCTGCGGCCGCTGTCAGGCCTGCCTCCGCCGCCCAGCCTGGGGGGCCCGCGGCGCCATGCCGATCTCGTCGTAGATCTCCACGGGGACCTCGAAGATCAAATCCTCCAGGGCGGCCGCGGGCCAGCAGTCGCGGGCCCCCGCTTCCGAGACGCGGACCTCGATCTCCGCGGCGAAGCGCGCCGCGTCGCGAGCCCGAGCCGCCGAGACCTCCAAGACCAGCACCTCGTCTTCCGCTGCAGCATGGAGGCTGGCCCCCTGCTTGACCCGCTGGCCGGCCAAGCGGTTGCCGTCTCGTTCCCGCGCCGTGATCTCCCCGCGTCTGACCGCCCCCCATCGGACTCGCGCGCAGGGACGCGCCCGGCCGTGACCCCCAACGGAGGCGCCCCCCACGCGGGCCCACCACAGGCGGGCATGCATGGAGGTGGGGCCCCGCGCCTTCTGGACGTCACGGACGCAGTCCACCGCCCCCTTGCAGTCGCCGAGAACCTCGTGAGATCCGACGATCCACGCGAGGGCAATCACCGCCGCGTAGTCCTCCCCAGCTCGCGCCGTCTGCGACGGGACCTCACGCGGCGGCACCGCCCCCCACGCCAGGGCAAGCACTCGCCCGTCCGCCGACATGACGATGACTGCCCAGCCCGCGCTGCGCAGCGAGGGGAAGGCGCCGCGCGCGCAGGAATCGTCGGCGAAGACGAGCGCGCCCTCTGGAGCCACAAGGGGTCTCTCCCAACCGATCTGCTTCCATCCCCAGTCTCTCTGCCAGCTCGGTCTCGGGGCCAGGGCCGAAGCGCCCGCAAAGAGCAACTCTCGCCGCCTGCTGCAGGTCGGGGGGCAGAATACCACGACGCCAGGCCTGCCGCGCGGGGCGCTCAAAGTGCCCGTGGAAGACTACGCCAGCATCGCCTTCGCAGAGAAGGCACGCGGGGCCGATGCCATTCTTGTACCTGGCGAGCCTGGCCTGGGGCCAGTGCGCCAGCGAGATCAGCCAGCGCAGGTAGCCCTTGGGGTGGCTGGGCCATACCTCGGACGACGCCTTGCAAAGGAGATCGCTGATGGGTCCCCAGGCGGGCAACAGCCGCCACGGGCACAGCGACTCTGGCCTTGCTCGAGCCCCCCCCCCAGCGCCGCGGCTTTCCCGGTCGCCTCCCGGGCCCGCTCCGCCAGGACGAAGGGCGAGAAGCGGCGCGCGACGAACTCGCAGCCCTGCCCGTCTCGCAGGAGAGCCCCATCGCCAGCTAGCTGCCACCCGACGCGCTTCAAAGTGGGCACCAGAGCCGCGGCGGGATCCCGCACTGCCACACACGGCCGCTGGCAGCTCTCCAGGCGTCCGCTTCCTTCCAAGCAGGCCTTGACCGCCGCTGGCAAGGCCTGCCGATCCCAAGTCGCGCCGCCAAAAGCTTGGACTGCCAAGCCCGTCGAGACGACCAGCGGGTCCTGCCTCCAGCCTCGCGGCGAGCACTGCAGCGCGTAGCTCAGCGCAGCTCCTGGCGTCAGCCGCCCAGCGCCCCTGGTCGTCGCCGCGCGGAGCGCCCGCATTCGGCCTGGCGGCGCGCCCGCGATCGCCGATCCCAAGGATGCCTCGGCCGTCGGCCCAGCCCTCATCACTCGGGCCTGCCTCAGCCCACGCCCGAAGAGGCGTGTCAGGCGCGCCGCTTGGCGGAGCGCTGCCAGCTCCCTGGCCGCCTGAGTCGTCGCGCGGCGGTGCCCGCCAGCCGTGGCGTCGCCGCCCAGGGCCCCCGCGGCCCGACGAAGGCATCCGCGGGGGTCGGCCATCCAGCATGCCCGAGGGGGTGCCGACGAGGCGAGCACCTTCGCCAGGCCCAGTTGATGGGCGGCCTTTCGACCTTCAGCACGGCCCCCACCCCTGAGGCGAAGTGAGATCTGGCGCACCAATATGCGCCTCGTGCCGACGCCGTGCCCAGTAGCATCGCCAATCGCGTTGACCCGCACGACCGGGAGCAGCGCGCGACCTCGAAGCAGCAAGTCGAGCAGCATCAGCCGAGCTATCGCGGTCGCGCAGGAGCAGTCCGCAATCACCGAGCTTGCCGCGCAGAGCTCCTCGCTGATGGCCCCGTCCGCCGCGGCGCGCCCGGACCCCGCGCAGGCCGCGCGGAGGGTTTTGACCAGCCCTGGGCTGAGGTCTGAAGTCGTGCGTCCGTCACCGCCGCCTACAGCCGCAGCTCATGGTCAATCCACTCGTAGAACTTGCTGACGTCGGAGTAGACCGAGGATCCCTCGAATCCTCTGGACCTGGCCAGCCCGAGGCACCAGCGGCGCAGGCGAGCCGCCCTGTCGCAGCTGGCGTCGGCGCTGCAGCCCCAGATCTGGGGCAGAGCGCGGTCGGCTTCCCACTTGGCGCAGTGCCCCCTGCGGACGCGGCCCCAGATGCGCAGCCAAAAGGCCATCGGCCCAATGGGTCGCCAACCTCCGTCGGGTCTGCCCAGGAACACTATCAGGGCGGCGAAGAGGCTCGCGGGTCTGAGGTCGCGCCCCCAGGCCGCGAGGGCCCCCGCCGCGCGGTTCGCGAACGGGCCCCCAAGCAGCAGCAGTAGCAGCAGCAGCAGCACCACCAGTCCGATGCGGAAAGCATCCCGCCCCAGGGCGGCCCTCTTGGGGAAGGCCGCGGCGGCCGCCAGCGCCCCCTCGCCCGCGATGGCAGGCAGGTCCGCGGCGACTGCCCAGCGCGACGGGGGAATAAGCACTCGGCCCCCGAAGGGCCCCTCAGGCTCGCCGGGGGCCCTCCTGTCCAGCCGCGGCCTCTCCCAGCCCCGCAGCGTCTGATCCAGGGCAGCCTGCCCCGCCAGCGGCGAAGGGGGAAACTCAGGCGCCCCTTCGCCCACGATTGCAGGCTGCTCGGCGCGCGCCAGCTTGCTAGCTGCATGCGCCCCGCGGACCCCAGCGTCGATGGCGTCGCCCACGAACTCCTTCCAACGTCGGCGGGCAAGCTGGGCGCTCACTCTGGCGCGGCTGGTCGCGGCTGCCTCGACGGCCCCCCGGAAGAAGGTGCCGGCCCTCGCGCGCGCTTTCACCCCCTCCAGCATCGATCGGTCACGTGCTCTTGCGCGAGAACATCGCGCAGCCGTGCAGGGCGAAATTCGGCGCCAGCGAGAGAGCGACATCCTCCAGGCGCAGAACGAACGCGCGATGCCCGTCGGCGGAGCCAGCGCCGCCGCCGCCGAGGCCAGCTGCCGCGCAAGTCCGCCGAGAGAGATCCAGAGCCGCGCCAGGGGGCCCACCTTCCTCGCAGTCTGCGCGCGCCGGAGGTCCTTCAGGCGCCTCTGGGCTCTGCGGACTCCACGGGGCCGTCCTCGGTACTGAGCGCTGCCAGTCTCGATGCCGAAGAGGCCCACCAGGTGCTGCTCCGCCACGCCGTAGAACCCCCGAAACGCCGAGTCGGGGGGGCCGTGTTCATCCACGAGTGGCGCTGGCGACTGGGGCGCTGCCATCGCATCGCGCCCGCCTCCTGGGCCTTCGCCTCGGCCGTCACAGGCGCCGCCGAGTCAAACCTCCTTGGGACCTGCAGCGCCCAGGCCCGCGCCAGGGCCCCCAGCTTCTCGAGAGAGAGGCGGGCGGGGACGCGCGGGCGCGCGGTCGCAGGCCTCAGGGGCGCCACCGCGGGCCCGAGTGCCGCCAGCGAGGCCGAGGCCACAAAGAAGTCGCACTTCTTGGCCAGGCAGGTCGGCTGCTGGGCCTCAAGCACTGCCCTTCGGACGATGAAGGGCTCGCTCTGCTCATCCAGGGATGCCTGGGGGGCGCCCAGCAGCTCCAGGTTCGGCCCTGAGAGTCTGGCCGAATGCTCGAGGTAGACGCTGATGACCACCACCACCAGGTCCTCGAGGGCAACTCTGCGCGCAAGGATCATGGACGAGAGGTCGCCCCAATGCTGGTCCAGCTGCGCCACTCCTTGGAAGCTGGCGGTCAGCATGACCACGCCTGAAGAGATCTCCTGCGCCTTCAGCCCCGTGCTCTTGCAAGGGCTTAGCGCCGCCTGGAAACAGTCGCGCCTGCGCCAGCCTTGCGCCGCCGAGGCCGCCTCCTCGGACAGGAACTTGGTCTCCTGCACGAGGAGGAGGTAGTTCTGGGCCCCTTCGTCGCGCAAGTGCTCGATGGCCGTCCTCGTCTGGGCCCAGGAGGAGCCACTCATGGACGCGATGCTCGCCGCCCTAAGCTCGCGGGGGACCAGCCCGGCCAGCTCCAGCAACCTCGCTCCAGACGACGGGACAGCCCCTCCTGGGCTAAAGGTGCCGCTGGGCTCCTCCGACAGCGCCAGCAGCGCTGCTGGGCACCGTCACCAGCGGGCCAACATCAGCCGCCGCCTCCACCAGGTCCTGCACCGCGCATGGGTGCACCCGCGTTCATGGGCCCGCCGCAAGCGGCCGCCTCTCGGCCTGCCCGCGGTCTGCGGCTGGGTGGGCGGGCGGCTCCACTCCGATGTCCGCGCCGGAATCGAGGTCACCGCCGTCCTCGGTGCAGAGTCGCCCCACCTCTTCCGAAGCCGTTCCGTGGCTTCGGGCTCCTGCAGGGCAAGCATCTCTTCCACCGCATGCATCTGCTGCATGGTGAGCTCCCAGGCCCTGGCGAAGTTGCCCGCCACGTGCGCCGTCGGGAGCGTGCGGCGCAGCTGGAGGAAGAGCCCCCGCATGGCCCCCAAGTCGCCCCCGGAAACCCGCAGCCGTTCGTGACTCGCTTTCGCCTTCGCAGCCTCCACCTCCATTGACGTGAGGCGGTCCTGCGCTTCCCGCTGGCGCAACTCGGCTTCCTCCAGCCTGTCATGCGCCGCCCGCAGGGCCGTCTCCACCGCGGGCATCTCCGAGGTGGCCGTGTCGACACGGCCACCTCGGAGATGCCTCCTCGCCCCCGCCGCCTTGCGCTCAGCCTTGCCAGCCGTGCTGGCTGCCCGTCGCAGCCTGGCCGCTGGAGACAGGCCCGCCTCCTTGTCCGAAGCCAACAGCGTAGCTGCTTCTTCCTTCCGGGCAACCGCTCCGCAACGAACTCGTCGCCTCCCACTCCCAGGCTGTGGAAGGCCTCCAAGTGCTCAATGGCCCGCTGAAGTTCCTCCACGTGGGATGGTTTCGCTGCGGTTGGCGCGGCCTTGCGGCCGCCTCCACTTCCAGGTGCCTCAGTGCAGGCGGCAGCGGCAGCAGCAGCTGCGGTGCGCGCCCTGCTTCGGCCTCGCTTGCCAAAGCCAGCCTGGACAAAGCCCTCGGAGTCGGACTCAGATTTGCTGGCCGCGCGCCCGACCCTCGGCGCAGAGCCCCTCGCGCTCGAAACGCCGCGGACAAATCGCGGTCGTTGGGCGCTCAATGGCCTTGAGCCAAAATGGCTACGGACGGTGGGAGCACTGGAGAAGGAAACCTTCTATCAGGTATCCAGGGTCTGGAAATCAGCGGAACTCCAATCACCACCGCCCTCATCAGGTAAGGAACCCTCCAGGGTCTGAAGCCTCCCGGGCACGTTCCTTAACGAACGCCCCCCGTACTACGTCGCTGTGGCATACTACTGCTCGGTGCAGGAAAGACAGACGCCCACCCTGGAGTGACCATGTTGGCATGATCAGGCCTACAACAATGTTGAATGTGCGGAGCGCGGTGGCACAATGCTACCACGGGTCTTAACAGACCGTGATGAAACAAGAGATAACCAACGAACAACCGAGGATACGGCGAGGAAGGGCACTGATCAACGGGAGGAAGTGGGGATCCCAAGCGTCGATAAAACGCTCTGGCACAAAACCATTCACTGATCCGGCACGACTGCAAAACGAAATCCACGGGTGAACCCTGACCATTGCTGCCCTGCCTCAATTTCAACACCCGGAACAATACATTGGCACCAACTCTGGTGGCAGCAATATCGATACTCGAGGCTGCGCCCGGTAGCCCCGGCGCAGGCTGATTTGCTAGCGCAGCCGCCTGCCACCCGCCAGTTCAATTCGGTACCGCGTCATGTCGGCATGGTGGGGCATGGCACAAATCAGGTGCTGTATGGCAGGTTTCCTGGGAAGTTAGACGCAATTCAACCCACCCGTCTCGTAGCATACGACCGCGTGCACCACAACATTTCCCGAGGCTGCGTGGGCGGACCGACGCTTCACTGGCGGGCTTTCAAGAATCGAAAGTCGCGTGATGGTTTCCATGGGACTGTTAGACAGCTTCCAAGGTGCCCACGAGGCTTCGAAGACGCCTGAAAATGACCCCATCAAATGCAGAAACATTCCAAAGAAGGGCCCATAAAAAAGGAACACACACAATCCATACGAAACAAATGGCAATACCAATGGACCCACCCTAAACGAATGATGAATTGACAGAGCACGCGATGCCGTGTGAAATCTACGTACGAAACCAACGCGTTGCGCGCTCGCTGGGGCTGAAACATCGCCGACGAATGAAAAACATGTAGCGCCCCGCAAGTGCGGATAAGAGTGAAAGGGCGGGCGCGGGGTGGGTCGCGGGTGGGCCGCGGGCGTGTCGCGGGAGGGTCGCAGGTGGATCACGGGTGGGTCGCGGGCGTGAAGCCAGTGGGTCGCAGCTGTCGCGGGTGGGTCGCAGTTGGATCGCGGGCGGGGCGGGCGGGGCGCGGGTGGGTCGCGGGCCGGGACGCGAGAGGGACGACGAAAACAAACCGCACCGCAGAACCCTACTTCAGCCAAGCACCCAGGGACAGTGAATGGCCGCTCGGCCGCCTCACTCTGACGAGGTGGAGATTGTTGGACGACGACGACGACGACGACGACGACGACGACGACGACGACCAAGAGAAAGCAGGAGAGTAAAAAATAATTAAGGGAAATATGAAATCAGAGACGACGAGCGCGAGGACTGCGGACGGCATTGAGGGCGACGGGGAGGGGGGTGCAATGATGACAATGGGTTTCCTGACATCTCGGCCTTGCAGGAACGCTCCCCGTGGAGACTCACGGCTGGTTGCCTGACCTCTTCTTCACCCTGCTCCGCACGGGCGCACCCCAATGCGCGACGTGAGGACCGCCCACGGCGCCCGGGCTGGAACGCCCGTGCGGGTTTCGCGAACCATGGGCAGGTTATCGGAGGCCGTGGTTTTGGACAACATGACGCACAAGCGCCGCCAGGGGCTGTCCATGTCACCGGCGTCCTTGTAGCCCGTGTCGAGGGTGGCCCCTTCGGGCATGGTCGGAGCCGCCTGGCAGGATCCAAGGAGGCGAAGTCTCACCTGGACCTCGTCAGGCCGCACTCCGCCGAACCCCCGGAGGAGGCTCGAGAAAGTGGCGACGGCTGCGCAGTTGGCTGCGCACAGAGAGGCGAGGTCTGGTTTGGATCTGGGTGTGGCCGCACTCCGCTGGGCCTCCCAGGAGCCCACGAAGGTGGCGACGGTTGCGCACTTGGCAGCACCCAGGGAGGCGAGATCTCACTCGGATCTGGGTATGGCCGCACTCCGCTGGCCTGCCAGGAGCTCAAGGAAACCAAAACGGCTGCGCAGTTGGGAACACCCAAGGAGGCGAAGTTTCATGTGGATCTAGCTACGTAAGCCGCACTCCGCAGAACCCCCACAGGAGGCGGCGACGGTTGCGCACATGACAGCACCCAGGGAGGCAAAGTCTCATCTGGATCATGGCAAGACTGCGCCCCGTTGGACCTCCAAGGAGGGCACGAAAGTGGCGACGCTTGCGCATTTGGCAACGCCCAAGACCTCCTAGGAGCTCATGAGAGCAACGGGAGTGACGTAGTTAGCAGAAGATGGCAGCATATAGGGAGGATCCTCGACTGCGCCAGAGCTCCCCAAGACGAACCAAGGACCCCCTCCCCCCCCACCCCAAGACGCTCCCAACAGGGCCCCCATGGGTCACATAGGCCTCACCACAGGCACCCAAGCAGCCCGCAAGACACCCCACGAGTGCCCCAGACCCCCGACGAGCCACTGCAAGCGACAATCCGCCCCTCAGCCTCTCCCCGGTCTGCCCGTGTTCCAGCATGCTACTGCCGGATTGCTCTCTGGTGGGGACGCGAACTGTCACACGGTACCATGTCATGTGGTATAGCCCACTTGGTTTCAGGGAAGAGAGACGCACAAACTGCTGCGCTTACACCTGGCATGGTCGCATAACGTGCCGCAGGCGCCTGGATACGCGGGTCTCTTGCCTACGCCACTCCCAACATGCCCAGGCCCAGGCCGTGCACTTGCTGGTGAAAGGATTGACGGGAGGTCGCTAGACATTGTTTTCGTAGCAACGTCCTTCGGAACGTCACTTCTCGCCTCGAAAGCGTCGCGAAGGTTCCCAGAACACCGAGAGCATCCGGCGTCAGAGCTCTGGGATCGCTCCAAGTCGAGACTGAACGGCTCCTCAGCTCGCTTTCCACACGGTCACGGAGTGAGCCCTGACACCCTGAAAGCCCCTGTGCGCTCCTTGCCCATCCAATCCGCCGACTGTCACGCGCTGGCGACAGCTCCAGAAAAGTGGTGGACAGAGCGAGGGGGAGGGGGAAGAAGGAGCAAGATTGGAGAACAGCGAGTGGGCCGCGCTCCAATGTTCGAAGACGAAATCGACGACCCTGGCCTGGACCTCTTGTCAATATGGACCGTCCAACGAAACACGGCAACACACTAAACAAAATTGATAAAGGACTGTGAATCGACTTAAGAATGACCGTTAAGGAGACCGCCATCCATCGTGCAGCTCAATTCCGCAGACATGCGCATAATGCTACCTGTCATGTGATGTAGATTGTGCTACGGTCTTCGGTGCAGGCCCCAAGTCAAGCGCCCAGCTCTTTCGAGGTGTTCCTCCTGCACACGGCATGGCCGGTGCCCATATGTGAGAGGTGCTGGATGCGATAGTCACACAACAGGGGGAGGAGGTCATCCACCTGGTCTGTTCTCTCCTCTCGCTTTGACAACACAATGCCAGTCCTTGCAGTAAGCGGCTAGGCACTTGGAGATGCCCACGCAGGAGCAGTTGAACTCGCCCACGATCCACTTCTCCTGCTCCGCCGGAGTGCCCTCTTCGGACGCCAGGATGAAATCCGTGGTCCACCACAGCGGGATCGGCTCGTCGGCGAGCCCGAGGGCTGGCATCACTTGCGGGAGGTCCTTCTTCAAGAAATTCTCCGTCAAGGTCGTGAACTTCGGCTCCTCGGGCCCGTAGAACGTGTATATCGAGCCGGTTCCGCCCACAGCCGAGATGCCGCCCTCCTTCGGCTTCTTGTGGATGATTCCGACCAGCACGTCCACCACCATGTTGTAGCGCAGCTCGCCCTCCACGATCCGCGGGCAGAACCGCTGATCGACCAGCTGCCCGCCCGCCTCCTTCCCACCCTCGAGGTACTTGCCCACTCCCTTGCTCGCCCACTCCCCGGACTTCTCCGTGCGGCCGTTCACGCAGAACTCGATGAACTCACCCACCGTGTGCTCCTCCGCGTGGTTGTCGTTGGCCTCCATCATTTCGAGCACCTCGTCGTCGGCGCAAGAGCGCTCCCCGTATGTGCTGCAGTAGCTGCCCGACTTCAGCTTGATGATCCAGATGCCCTCGCCCGAGGAACCACGGTTCTGCTTGATCACGCGGGGCTGGAAGGCCATCGTCTTCTTGAAGCCCTCGGCAAACGACTCCTCGCTGTAGTACGCCAGGGTGTCCTCCAGGCCGATGTTCATAGTCGCCACCTTGCACAGCGCGTCCTTCGCACCCATGAACTCCATCACGTCCGGCGACGGCCACACCTGCTTGCCCAGCTTGCGCAGCTCGCGCATGCCGTTGTCGTACTTTGCCTGGTCGCCGCCGTCCGCCTTGATCTGGCCCGGGTTGCAGCGCACGATGATGGCGTCGAAATTCTTGGCAACCTCGAAGAACTTGTCGTGCTCGTCGTGGACGTAGTGGATCAGCTGGCAGCTCATGCCAGAATTGATCATGCCGTTGGCAAAGGGGATCGAGTCGTAGCGGTGCCCGTTGGAGCTCTTGTCCGAGCCGCCATACGGGGCGGAGCGCACGTAGATCTCGGCCAGCGCCATCTTGAACTTTGGCTCGGCGGGCTGCGGCAGAAGGCCGAGGTCGTCCTTCGCGATGCGCGTCAGGCACGAGATGTCCACTGGGCCCGAGGAGGAGAAGGCCGCCGGGGCCTCTGTGGCGGCTGCAGGGGCCTCCGCCGGGGCCTCCGCCGGGGCAGCCGCGGGAGCCTCCGCCGGGGCCTCCGCCGGGGCGGCAGCCTCTGCAGGGGCCTCCGCAGGAGCTGCCGGGGCGGGCGGCCCACCCAGGAGGCCGAGAGCCTTCACTCCCATCAGGTCTCCCATGCTAGTCGCCTCCGCCAAGTCCTCGGCTGCGATGTCGGTGAAGCAAGCGTTCGGCGTGTCGTCCTTGCAGTAAGCGGCTAGGCACTTGGAGATGCCCACGCAGGAGCAGTTGAACTCGCCCACGATCCACTTCTCCTGCTCCGCCGGAGTGCCCTCTTCGGACGCCAGGATGAAATCCGTGGTCCACCACAGCGGGATCGGCTCGTCGGCGAGCCCGAGGGCTGGCATCACTTGCGGGAGGTCCTTCTTCAAGAAATTCTCCGTCAAGGTCGTGAACTTCGGCTCCTCGGGCCCGTAGAACGTGTATATCGAGCCAGTTCCGCCCACAGCCGAGATGCCGCCCTCCTTCGGCTTCTTGTGGATGATTCCGACCAGCACGTCCACCACCATGTTGTAGCGCAGCTCGCCCTCCACGATCCGCGGGCAGAACCGCTGATCGACCAGCTGCCCGCCCGCCTCCTTCCCACCCTCGAGGTACTTGCCCACTCCCTTGCTCGCCCACTCCCCGGACTTCTCCGTGCGGCCGTTCACGCAGAACTCGATGAACTCACCCACCGTGTGCTCCTCCGCGTGGTTGTCGTTGGCCTCCATCATTTCGAGCACCTCGTCGTCGGCGCAAGAGCGCTCCCCGTATGTGCTGCAGTAGCTGCCCGACTTCAGCTTGATGATCCAGATGCCCTCGCCCGAGGAACCACGGTTCTGCTTGATCACGCGGGGCTGGAAGGCCATCGTCTTCTTGAAGCCCTCGGCAAACGACTCCTCGCTGTAGTACGCCAGGGTGTCCTCCAGGCCGATGTTCATAGTCGCCACCTTGCACAGCGCGTCCTTCGCACCCATGAACTCCATCACGTCCGGCGACGGCCACACCTGCTTGCCCAGCTTGCGCAGCTCGCGCATGCCGTTGTCGTACTTTGCCTGGTCGCCGCCGTCCGCCTTGATCTGGCCCGGGTTGCAGCGCACGATGATGGCGTCGAAATTCTTGGCAACCTCGAAGAACTTGTCGTGCTCGTCGTGGACGTAGTGGATCAGCTGGCAGCTCATGCCAGAATTGATCATGCCGTTGGCAAAGGGGATCGAGTCGTAGCGGTGCCCGTTGGAGCTCTTGTCCGAGCCGCCATACGGGGCGGAGCGCACGTAGATCTCGGCCAGCGCCATCTTGAACTTTGGCTCGGCAGGCTGCGGCAGAAGGCCGAGGTCGTCCTTCGCGATGCGCGTCAGGCACGAGATGTCCACCGGGCCCGAGGAGGAGAAGGCCGCCGGGGCCTCTGTGGCGGCTGCAGGGGCCTCCGCCGGGGCCTCCGCCGGGGCAGCCGCGGGAGCCTCCGCCGGGGCCTCCGCCGGGGCGGCAGCCTCTGCAGGGGCCTCCGCAGGAGCTGCCGGGCCGGGCGGCCCACCAAGGAGGCCGAGAGCCTTCACTCCCATCAGGTCTCCCATGCTCGTCGCCTCCGCCAAGTCCTCGGCTGCGATGTCGGTGAAGCAAGCGTTCGGCGTGTCGTCCTTGCAGTAAGCGGCTAGGCACTTGGAGATGCCCACGCAGGAGCAGTTGAACTCGCCCACGATCCACTTCTCCTGCTCCGCCGGAGTGCCCTCTTCGGACGCCAGGATGAAATCCGTGGTCCACCACAGCGGGATCGGCTCGTCGGCGAGCCCGAGGGCTGGCATCACTTGCGGTAGGTCCTTCTTCAAGAAATTCTCCGTCAAGGTCGTGAACTTCGGCTCCTCGGGCCCGTAGAACGTGTATATCGAGCCGGTTCCGCCCACAGCCGAGATGCCGCCCTCCTTCGGCTTCTTGTGGATGATTCCGACCAGCACGTCCACCACCATGTTGTAGCGCAGCTCGCCCTCCACGATCCGCGGGCAGAACCGCTGATCGACCAGCTGCCCGCCCGCCTCCTTCCCACCCTCGAGGTACTTGCCCACTCCCTTGCTCGCCCACTCCCCGGACTTCTCTGTGCGGCCGTTCACGCAGAACTCGATGAACTCACCCACCGTGTGCTCCTCCGCGTGGTTGTCGTTGGCCTCCATCATTTCGAGCACCTCGTCGTCGGCGCAAGAGCGCTCCCCGTATGTGCTGCAGTAGCTGCCCGACTTCAGCTTGATGATCCAGATGCCCTCGCCCGAGGAACCACGGTTCTGCTTGATCACGCGGGGCTGGAAGGCCATCGTCTTCTTGAAGCCCTCGGCAAACGACTCCTCGCTGTAGTACGCCAGGGTGTCCTCCAGGCCGATGTTCATAGTCGCCACCTTGCACAGCGCGTCCTTCGCACCCATGAACTCCATCACGTCCGGCGACGGCCATACCTGCTTGCCCAGCTTGCGCAGCTCGCGCATGCCGTTGTCGTATTTTGCCTGGTCGCCGCCGTCCGCCTTGATCTGGCCCGGGTTGCAGCGCACGATGATGGCGTCGAAATTCTTGGCAACCTCGAAGAACTTGTCGTGCTCGTCGTGGACGTAGTGGATCAGCTGGCAGCTCATGCCAGAATTGATCATGCCGTTGGCAAAGGGGATCGAGTCGTAGCGGTGCCCGTTGGAGCTCTTGTCCGAGCCGCCATACGGGGCGGAGCGCACGTAGATCTCGGCCAGCGCCATCTTGAACTTTGGCTCGGCAGGCTGCGGCAGAAGGCCGAGGTCGTCCTTCGCGATGCGCGTCAGGCACGAGATGTCCACCGGGCCCGAGGAGGAGAAGGCCGCCGGGGCCTCTGTGGCGGCTGCAGGGGCCTCCGCCGGGGCCTCCGCCGGGGCAGCCGCGGGAGCCTCCGCCGGGGCCTCCGCCGGGGCGGCAGCCTCTGCAGGGGCCTCCGCAGGAGCTGCCGGGGCGGGCGGCCCACCAAGGAGGCCGAGAGCCTTCACTCCCATCAGGTCTCCCATGCTCGTCGCCTCCGCCAAGTCCTCGGCTGCGATGTCGGTGAAGCAAGCGTTCGGCGTGTCGTCCTTGCAGTAAGCGGCTAGGCACTTGGAGATGCCCACGCAGGAGCAGTTGAACTCGCCCACGATCCACTTCTCCTGCTCCGCCGGAGTGCCCTCTTCGGACGCCAGGATGAAATCCGTGGTCCACCACAGCGGGATCGGCTCGTCGGCGAGCCCGAGGGCTGGCATCACTTGCGGGAGGTCCTTCTTCAAGAAATTCTCCGTCAAGGTCGTGAACTTCGGCTCCTCGGGCCCGTAGAACGTGTATATCGAGCCGGTTCCGCCAAAAGCCGAGATGCCGGGCCGCCCTCCTTCGGCTTCTGTGGTGGCTACCGACCAGCACGTCCACCACCATGATAGTAGCGCTCTCGCCCTCCACGAATCCGCGGCAGAACCGCTGGTTTCGACCAGCTGCCCGCCCGCCTCCTTCCCCTCCCTCGAGGTAACTTTGCCCACTCCCTTCTCGCCCACTCCCCGTGACTTCTCTTGCGGTCCGTTCACCGCAGAACTCGATGAACTCACCCACCGTGGCTCCTCCGCGTGGTTGTCGATTGGCTCTCCATCATAGCGAGCACCCGTCGTCGGCGCAAGAGCGCTCCCCCGTATGTGTTTGGCATGCTGCCCGAAGTCAGCTTGATAGTCCAATCGGTACGGGCCCGAAGGAACCACGTTCGCTTGATCACGCGGGGCTGGAAGGCCATCCGTCTTCTTGAAGCCCTCGGCAAACGACTCCTCGCTGTAGTACGCCAGGGTGTCCTCCAGGCCGATGTTCATAGTCGCCACCTTGCACAGCGCGTCCTTCGCACCCATGAACTCCATCACGTCCGGCGACGGCCATACCTGCTTGCCCAGCTTGCGCAGCTCGCGCATGCCGTTGTCGTATTTTGCCTGGTCGCCGCCGTCCGCCTTGATCTGGCCCGGGTTGCAGCGCACGATGATGGCGTCGAAATTCTTGGCAACCTCGAAGAACTTGTCGTGCTCGTCGTGGACGTAGTGGATCAGCTGGCAGCTCATGCCAGAATTGATCATGCCGTTGGCAAAGGGGATCGAGTCGTAGCGGTGCCCGTTGGAGCTCTTGTCCGAGCCGCCATACGGGGCGGAGCGCACGTAGATCTCGGCCAGCGCCATCTTGAACTTTGGCTCGGCAGGCTGCGGCAGAAGGCCGAGGTCGTCCTTTGCGATGCGCGTCAGGCACGAGATGTCCACTGGGCCCGAGGAGGAGAAGGCCGCCGGGGCCTCTGTGGCGGCTGCAGGGGCCTCCGCCGGGGCCTCCGCCGGGGCAGCCGTGGGAGCCTCCGCCGGGGCCTCCGCCGGGGCGGCAGCCTCTGCAGGGGCCTCCGCAGGAGCTGCCGGGCCGGGCGGCCCACCAAGGAGGCCGAGAGCCTTCACTCCCATCAGGTCTCCCATGCTCGTCGCCTCCGCCAAGTCCTCGGCTGCGATGTCGGTGAAGCAAGCGTTCGGCGTGTCGTCCTTGCAGTAAGCGGCTAGGCACTTGGAGATGCCCACGCAGGAGCAGTTGAACTCGCCCACGATCCACTTCTCCTGCTCCGCCGGAGTGCCCTCTTCGGACGCCAGGATGAAATCCGTGGTCCACCACAGCGGGATCGGCTCGTCGGCGAGCCCGAGGGCTGGCATCACTTGCGGGAGGTCCTTCTTCAAGAAATTCTCCGTCAAGGTCGTGAACTTCGGCTCCTCGGGCCCGTAGAACGTGTATATCGAGCCAGTTCCGCCCACAGCCGAGATGCCGCCCTCCTTCGGCTTCTTGTGGATGATTCCGACCAGCACGTCCACCACCATGTTGTAGCGCAGCTCGCCCTCCACGATCCGCGGGCAGAACCGCTGATCGACCAGCTGCCCGCCCGCCTCCTTCCCACCCTCGAGGTACTTGCCCACTCCCTTGCTCGCCCACTCCCCGGACTTCTCCGTGCGGCCGTTCACGCAGAACTCGATGAACTCACCCACCGTGTGCTCCTCCGCGTGGTTGTCGTTGGCCTCCATCATTTCGAGCACCTCGTCGTCGGCGCAAGAGCGCTCCCCGTATGTGCTGCAGTAGCTGCCCGACTTCAGCTTGATGATCCAGATGCCCTCGCCCGAGGAACCACGGTTCTGCTTGATCACGCGGGGCTGGAAGGCCATCGTCTTCTTGAAGCCCTCGGCAAACGACTCCTCGCTGTAGTACGCCAGGGTGTCCTCCAGGCCGATGTTCATAGTCGCCACCTTGCACAGCGCGTCCTTCGCACCCATGAACTCCATCACGTCCGGCGACGGCCACACCTGCTTGCCCAGCTTGCGCAGCTCGCGCATGCCGTTGTCGTACTTTGCCTGGTCGCCGCCGTCCGCCTTGATCTGGCCCGGGTTGCAGCGCACGATGATGGCGTCGAAATTCTTGGCAACCTCGAAGAACTTGTCGTGCTCGTCGTGGACGTAGTGGATCAGCTGGCAGCTCATGCCAGAATTGATCATGCCGTTGGCAAAGGGGATCGAGTCGTAGCGGTGCCCGTTGGAGCTCTTGTCCGAGCCGCCATACGGGGCGGAGCGCACGTAGATCTCGGCCAGCGCCATCTTGAACTTTGGCTCGGCGGGCTGCGGCAGAAGGCCGAGGTCGTCCTTCGCGATGCGCGTCAGGCACGAGATGTCCACTGGGCCCGAGGAGGAGAAGGCCGCCGGGGCCTCTGTGGCGGCTGCAGGGGCCTCCGCCGGGGCCTCCGCCGGGGCAGCCGCCGGGGCAGCCGCGGGAGCGTCTTCAGGGGCTGGAACTTCTGGGGCCGCTGCTGCTGCAGCCGCCTCTGGGTAGAGGCAGTGGGAAGATGAGAAATGAAGGGGTGAGGGCATGGGCGCGAGGCGGAGGGCTCACAATTCCCCCCCTGATCTGCTGGGGGGTGTGGACAGATTTTGGCCTCCAGGGGCCCGAAAAGCCCATACCCAGTGCCTCCCCAGGTCCAGCCTCGGACTGATGCCCCCGTCTTCCGGCTGGGGAGACTTCGTCGGCCCAACGGGCCAAAGGGGCGCTAGAGACTCCAGGTTCTACGCTGGTGTTGTATTCTCCACGCGCGCGTGGCAACCACTGGGGGTCAAGGAGGAAAAATACCCTGGATAAGTCCTGGCAGGTCCAGGCCACGGGTGCCAGATCTCCTGGGCCCGCGCTTCAGGAACCCCTGGAGCTCCCCAAGAGCTCCCCCCCGACGAAACTCCAAGAATGCTAAAGGGGACTGAGACGGTCCAAGAGCACCCCAAAACCCCCAAGATGTCCTCTTGTCGACCCCGGAAGCCTCCCAAACGCCACCACAGGGCCCCCAAAAGGACCCTCAAGAGATGTTTTGCTTGAATGGTTTCAGCGTTTTCTCTTTGGGGGATTTTCAACGCTCCAAGACTGCTCCAGAGGCCCACAAGATTGCTCCAAGACGGCCAGAGAGGCCTCCAAGAGGGCCCCAAGACGGCTCATAAAGGCCCTAGACAGCCCCAGGTCCTCCCAAGACGGCCCAAGGGGGCTCCAGGAGGGCTCCGAGAGGGGCCCAAGAAACGACAAACGAACATACATGTTTAACCCTCCGCCCAAAGACAACTCCCAGGACCGTCATCAAGCCAACAAGAAACCCCCAAGAGGCCCCAAGAGGCCGCCAATACGCCCACGAGAAGCCCCAAGAGACCCACAGGTGGCCCGAATGAGTATCCAAAGACGCCCCCAAGAGGCCCCGAAAGGCTTCCAAGAAACTTCTCTAGATGTTCTCATAAGGCCCCCAAGACAGGCCCCCAATAGCCCTCCAAGAGGCCCCCGAAAAGCAAAGCAAGAGACCCTCAAATGCATCCAAGAGGCCTCTGACCCCGTGTTCCCCTGAGCGCTGACCGATATGCCAAGCGACCGCTTTCACCAACGCGAGCCGCGAGCTTCACACGACAACTTGGGGAACTGTCCACAACCCGAGAGTTCCCCGATCCCAGCAAGCACACAGGCAAGTGACAACGATGATACAATATGGGCCCGCGTAGTGAGCGAACCGCTTGAAACCGCCGACCCCAGAGGCGTGTGCGACCCAACTGTGCACTTGCTGACCACAATACCTCCACCACGCCCAGCACACACGATCATTTCTCGCTCGAAATCAACCGACATCTTCCACCGCGCCTCCACTACGTCCCGGCACTCCCACCCCACGCGAGCTCAGCTCGTCGGATCCCCAACACGGCCATTTCTTGCCCCAACTCTATCGACACTTCCTACCGCGCTTCCACTACGCTCCGGCATCTCCACCACCTTGCCAGACCACCCCTCGGGACCTCAGTTCTTGGGCCTCCCCACCCGACAATTCCGCGCCCGGAACGAACCCTTGCCCCCACCCTGCGCCCACCACCGCCCAGACCCGACCCTGACCCCCACCTCGCCCTCCACCACGACCCGGCATCCGCACCCTCTGAGACTACTTCTCTTGGGACCCCGCATCCGACAATTTCCCGCCCGGACCCGACCTTCATCCCCACCCCGCCCTCCACCACGCCCTGGCATCCTCACCTCTGGGACCCGATCCCCGCCGTGTCTCGGGACCTCTGTTCGTAGGCCCCTTCACCTTGCAATTTCTCGCCCGGAACCCACCCCGACCCCCACCGTGTCTGACGCCCACACCTCCAGACCACCCCCTCGAGGCCTCTGTCCCTAACCCACCGTGCAATTTCTCGCCTAGCACCCACCCCGACCTCCACCGTGTCTGACGCCCCCACTCCCCAGACAACCCCCTCGGGACCTCTGTTCTTACGTCCCCCAGAAGGCCTCGGCACGAAGGCACAAATCCGAAATGTTCCATTGGTTTTGCGCCCATTTTGGCCTCTTGGTGGGGCTGGGACTGATTGAGGACCCCCCTTCTTTGATCGAACTCCTCCAAGATGGCCCCAGGATGGCCCCTAAGGCTCCCAAGAGTGCCCCAGGAGGGCCCCAGGAGGTCCCCAGGACGCCACCAAGAGGCCCCAAGAGGTCCCCAGGACGCCACCAAGAGGCTCCAAGAGGCTCCCCAGAGGCACCCAAGACGCTCCTAGAGGCCCACAGGACCGCCAAGAGGCTTCCAAAACGCTCCAAAAGGACTCCGAGAAGCTCTTCAGAGACACCGAAGAAACTCCGAGAGGCATCCAAAAGGCATCTCACCGTTCTGCTCGCCGTCCTCCTCCTCCTCCTCCTCTTTTCCCCGCTCCTCCTCCTCCTCCGACTCCTCCTCCACCTATTCCTCCTCCTCCTCCATTCGCTCTGCTCCCTCCCTCCGTCCATCCATCCTTCCCCATCCTCCTCCTCCTCCTCCTCCTCCTCCTCCTCCTCTCCTCCTTCCTCTCCTCCTCCTCCTCCTCCTCCTCCTCCCTCCTCTCTCCGACGACGACGACGACGACGACGACGACGTCCTCCTCCTCTCCTCCCTCTCCTCCTCCTCCTCCTCCTCCTCCTCCTCCTCCTCCTCCTCCTCCTCCTCCTCCTAGGGTCGCATACGGCTTCCCCAGCCCCTTATTCAACTGTATGCTCCTCCACATCCCTGACCAGGGCAACTCGCCTGAACATTGTTTCTGGATGGGCTGGTGGGGTTACGCGAGGCGTCTAGAAATGTATTCCCTTGCGAGCTTCAGAGAGCTATACACCAAGCGACATCCAAAGATATCTGGACAGCTCTCCGGAGTGCACTGACGTGAGCAGGTTTGTGGCCGGGAGCGGACATGGCCTGACACCTTCTTTATAACTGCGGGGTCCTTGCGGTGTGCAGGTGTTTGCTTCGTGATCTCTCTATTCTGGTCTCAATGCTAAGAAGCATGGGTAACAGGCAGCCGTGACAAGGTCTTGGGCTTGTGCTTTGTTATTATTAGTGTTCGCCTGCCAGCAAGCCCGCTCAGACGGCATCCCAATACGAATCGGGCTCAACCTCAGGGTGAAAATATCAGCCGTCTTGTTCGCAAAGTAATTCATCCAGTGCGCGCAAGCGATTGCTCTCCTCATGAAGCAACACTGCTTGGGCCGCCTCAAGAGTGAAGCGACCCCAAAGAAGCAACGATTCCAGCAGTGAATTGGGGTGGAACTCCATGGCACAACTTGCCGCATCCATACCTGTCATCCAGCAAGAATATTTCAGCCTGATGTCGGGATCTGCACGGCAAGCCAACAAGGCCATAGCCGCAAGGGGGTTCGCACCGTCTGGTCGCAAGGCGCAAGTATGCAACAACGAGGCATTGAATGGCGTTTGCCACTCCAGTGAGCATGGGTCTGCACCGTTCTTGACGAGGGAGATGATGGCATCTGCATCGTCAGCTATTACGGCACCATGAAGCTGCCACTGCAGTTCCAGGCTTGAAAAACACCTGCGCACCGCAGCGCCCTCGAACATTGGAACTTCTTTCAGTATGACTCCTCTTGTCTTGTGGTACAACAGATGCTCAACTCGCTGGGCGGCTGGACTGATCACCAAAGCCTCCTCTTCCTCAGGATGCCCGCCCTCAGAGACTGCCACGACGACAAGCATGTGTCCCATGTAGATTTCTGGTTGCAGGGCATCCAACGGCCGCAGAGGAGAGAAGCCGCACAGGATGCCCTTCGGATCCTGTGTTGGCGCGCCACCTTGGGGTCTGCCCTTAGGAAGCCCTTTGGATCCAGTGTTTGGATCCTGTTGTCCATCACAGACACGATACAGAGCCCGAAGCCAACATGGGAAACGACAGCGCAACCGTTTCTGGCAGACTTCAATGGCCTCGTGCGAAGCTGCAGGCCGAGGCTGTGCAAGAGGCCTGCGAAGTTGGCCTAGGAAGGCTCTCCATACACCCTCCTCCTGCTGGGTCAATATCTCAGCTGCGGTGGTGCCCAAATCGCGTGATTGACGAGAGAGCTGCGATACTCTTCCAAGTATCTGCTCGTCAAGCCATCTGGAGCTAGCGAGTTGTATGAGCAAGTGCTCGTCGAACAGCATCGGCAAAGAGGTGCCTGTATCTCCTCACAGCGGCACTTCGAAACAGCGCAATCGCATTGCACGAGCCATTAGTTAACATGCCTTGCACCAACATGGCTTGAGCCAAACTGGCTACGGACGGACATGGCCTGTCACCTGTTGCAAAAGGAAAAAAGCCCACGGACCGAATCATCATGATCAAGATGACGGGGCCGACGCCATCTCGACGACAGCATCGGCGAACCCGCACGGGCACACGAGCCACTTGGCTCCAAGCAAAACAGCTGGCACCACGGCAGGAAAGCTGAGATGATGACAGCAGCAGACAGAAACCCATAGAGACAGAAACGAGGAGCAGACAGAAACCCATTGAGATGAGCACGCCTCCAGGAGTAGCAGACAGAAACCCATCGACAAAAGTCTGTGGCAGGAGCGAGGCTGGCCGCGCAGCTGTCACCGGAAAAAAACTTTTGAGGGCGCTCGAGGAAGTATCTGAGGAAGGCCGAGAGTCCTCCTTCTCCTCCTCATCCTCCTGCGCCTCCTCCTCTTCCTCCTCCTCCTCCTCCTGGTGGAGAAGCCTGGTGGAACATACGAAGCAAGCTGTTGCGGTTCCTCGGCGAGACCCTAATGGACAAGCCCATCTCAGAAGTAGCCAAGCACCTCAATAAGAGCCTCTCCTTGCTGCGACGGCGCAGCTGCGAGGGAATGAAGGCCTACGCTTAGCGGAGCCGGATCGTAGCCAGCAAGCTGGACCAAGGTCTCAGTCGGTTCGAAGAGAAGGACACCTGCAGCCACATCAAGCTAGAAAAGAAGTCCTGCCCCGAGGAGATCGCAGAGACACCTCACGAGGAAATCGACCTGATCGAGGAGGGCGGCGAGAACGACGCAGCGCGCAGCTGGCATGATCTGACGAACGCTGAAGTGATACGGCAGCTGTCGGAGCGGTTGGCCAGGCGCTCAAGAAGAAGTCGAAATGGGACCGAACGCAGAAATCGATGCTAGAGTCTCCCAAGAAGGTACCGTCTGGATCATTGCGTTCAGCAAAATACTCTGGAAATCTACGGAACACAACGGCAGCACTTCGGGATGAGTGGACCGACATAGGCTTGAAGGAGCATGATGCCCCTAACAATAAGAGAGGAACCTTCCTGCATAAGCCAAGGCATGACCGAGCTCTAGTCATATTCGACGAGAAGGCCGACGAGGAGGTCGAGAACCAACACTGGCACGACGATGACGACCAGGAGGCCTAGTTCGGAGAGATCGGAGAAGATGCCGATGAGCTGAAACTGCAAGGCCTCTGCAGAGATGCGCGTCGCAAGCTGAGGAAGCTCTTGATCGCAGGTGCAAAAACGGACATCCAGACCCAGGCGCGCGCCCTGGCGCAGGCACGTGCAGTCGTGAAGGAAAATTAGAGTCGTGATTTCTATCAGACAGGGAAGGCCAGTGGCAAGGGCAAACCTCCATGGAAATGACAAGACGGCCAATGCTTCATCTGCGGCGACCCCCGCAGGAATGTTAATTGTCCAAAGGGTTGCGGGCGCGACCGTGGACCAGGATCAAACAGCAACGTCCAGGCAGTTGGCGCCATGGCGTTCAACCTCGGAGCGTGTGCCAAAACGGGCGAGGTTGGCCATCCCGAGAGGCTCGCGTACGTCGAGCTGTTCTCGACCTCCGCGGGGACCGTGGAGCATGCGCTGGCCGGACTCGAGGGAAGAGACAGCAGGGTGCATGGCACAGGCGGTCCGACGAAGACGCTCGGCTCGACCAAGGCCCTGGAAAGGATCACCAGGAAGCAGACAGCAGCTGGAATCGGCACGAGCCACGTGGCAGTCGACGTGGCAGATCGGCCGAGCCACGGCTTCGACAGCGGACACGCCGAGCGATGCGCATGCAAGTTAGCGCTGCCACGGCAAGCGGGCGGACAGCTCGGGACGGCGGCCGGGCTTCGCGCCGGACACGAAGGACGACCGCTGCGTGCCATTGCTGTGATCAGTGGGCTTGCTGAGGCGCTCGGGTGCCATCACAAAGTTTGCTACTGACGTCGCCTGCTTCGCCAAGATCGCTAAAGACCAGCTCGTGAAGCTCAGGCCGACCACGACCAACCACCTATGAATAGACGTGACGAGAAGCATGTTCGGGATGAAAATGGCAGGGCAGGACAAGCAGGACTCTCGGCAGAAGATCGAGATCCTGAACCACGCGTTCATCGTGGTGGGAGCCGCGAAGGCCAGACGACTGGCCGCCGCTGACTAGGGTCATCGCCCCTCCTTCTACGGTTCTGCGGTGATGGTGGACAGAAAAAAAGCCATCATCACGTCACTGGATGCGCCTATCCGTATTATCCATGAAAGCGAGGAGGAGAGCAAGAGGAACGGGACAAAAACATAGGGGAACAGAGAACGCGCTGGCCGTGGGAATAGTTGCCAACGCCAAGGCGATCAGGGATACGACGAGATCGAATGCACGACGAGTCCGACACGACCGACAGCTCGATCGAGGAACTCGAGCACCGCGATTCGATTTCAGAGGACGCCTACAGCACGAGCGAGCTTGACTCGAACGATGGGGGTTATCGATCAGTCGTCAGAGATGTTACGAGGAAAACGGCAAAGAGTCAACGAGAGGGGAAAGACGGAGGATTTTTGGATAGCGCATCTGATTCGATCGCTGGTTGGTCAGGAGAAGGACGGCACTCAAGCAGGCAGAACATCATACTGCAGGGAGGAAATCCACGCATGGGCGCTAGGATGCATTGTTCACGGCTGGGCCTGACGATGCCAGGGGAGGGAGGGAGGGCAAGGGAGAGGAGGGGGGCAAGGGAGAGGAGGGGGCCCCGGGAAGGGGGAATGGGGGGGCCGGGGAGGGGGCGGGGAGGGGAAGAGCGGGGCGGGGGCGAGCAGAGGGAGGCGCGGCGCGCCACCTCCGCGGGCGCCTCCGCGGGCGCCTTCTTGGGCGTCTTGGTGTCCTGGGCGGGGGGGGCGGGGGGGGCAGGCAGAGAGCGCGCTCCTCGCTCCCTCCCTCCCTCCTCCGCCGCGGAGCAGCACGGAGCCGGCGGCGGAACGCGACAGTGCTCGGCCCCTCGTGGCGATCAGTGGATCGCGGAGGACTCGTGGCGGGCCCGAGTGTGCTGAGCGAGAGGCGCAGGGTCCAGAAGGCTTTTTCATTCCGCGACGAAGCGCACCTATCAGCCAGCCTCGCACATCTCACCCGTCAGCTCGCGCTGCGAATCCAATCGCACTGCCACTGGAATCGTCAGGCTCAGCCAGATCGAGGAGGAAGCAGGAGAAGGAGGAGGCGGAGGAGGCGGAGAAGAAGGAACGAGGAGGAGAGAAGACATTGGGCGCTGTGCAGATATCCCCAGAGGCCCAAACGGCCACTTATATAATGCAGAAAATTCACTACGGCATCCCAGAGAGGGAGAGAGGGCAGGAGGAGGAGAGGAAGAGAAACTCAGATACGCAAGCCCTGGCATCGTATCATCAAGAGTCGTGCCTTGCCAAACGGAGGAAACAAATCGCACCACGATGCGAGGAGTGGGCCGACCCCAAGACCCGACCGACCACCACCACACTTAGACCTCACATCCCGGCAACCAAGGAAACAAATAGCACTGTGCAGAATGAAGACGGCGCAAAGTCGCAGATGACAAGAAATGCTCCCGTACTCTTGCCGCGCAAGACGGGGAAGCAGAACGAAAACGAAGGAAAAAGAGGTGGCAAAGCGAGAAGAAAGAGCGCGGTGACGGTCGCAGAGAACCTGAACGCCGGAGCAGAGGCACCAAACCCTGAGGATCAGCAGAGCGCAACAGGCAAGAACAAATTGCCAAGTCGCGAAGAGCACGTCCACGGGAAGGTGGCGCACCAGGCCCACCGCCTCCCCAACGATGGGGCCGAGGGCCGACGGCACGCAAGACACCGAGGAGCGAAGCGCCTGGCAGGCGAGCTGAGCCTGGCGGGACACCAGCGCCATGGACCACCTACTCGCCGGTCGACGAGGAGGCCGACGTCCGGAGGGCGTGACAAAGCCTCAAGCGGGGAAGGTCACGCACAAAACAGGGACATGCAGCATGCACGCGCAAGCAGCTTCAAACAGTGAAAACACAGATACGACAAGCAAGACGGGAGCAGGAGGAGGGGGGAAAGGAGGAGGGAATACAATCCCACCAGCCCTCTGGGCGTCGGTGGTTTAGAGCGTTTCCTCTTCCACCCCTCCTTCTTCCCCTTCGGGGAGGGGTTTACCCCTCCCCCTACCCCCTCCCCACTGACCTGGACAGGAGGGGCGGGGAGCGGTCAGAGCGTCCAAAACGGCCTCGGCGAGGAAGCCAAAATCATTGATTTTAGTATGGTTTGGGCCCCATTTCGGCCTTCTGAGGGGGCAACGCTAATTAAGGCTCCCCTCTTCTTTGATCGATTTCCTCCACGATGGCCGCAAGAGGCCCCAGGATGCCCCAAGAGGCCGCAGGATGGCCCCAAGATGGCCCCAAGAGGCCCCCCAAGAGGCCCCCAGGAGGCCCCCAAGAGACCCCCAAGAGGCCCCAAGAGACCCCCCAGAGGCACCCAAGGTGCTCCCAGAGGCCCCAAGATGGCCCCAAGAGGCCCCAAGAGGCCCCCAGGAGGCCCCAAAGAGGATCCCGAACGGCCCACAGAGGCCCCCCCGAGGCACCCAAGACGCCGGAAAGCCCCTCAGGACGACCCTCTACTCGCCTGGGCGTCGTTTCTGGACGGGCTGGTGGGGATACGCGAAGCGTCTAGAATTTTACACTCTCGCCGAGCGCCCCGGTTTAAAAGGCCCATGCGCTCTGGAACAGAAACGCGGCACGACGCTTTGACGAGGGATGGGGGGGGAAGCGAGAACGGCGCGACGAACGACGACCACGACGAGGAGGGAGGGGTTGGCGAACACTCGCCTACTCGCGGCGCCTGGCGGCGGGGACGTCGCCCGCGAAGGCCGCGGGGCCGCCCCTCCGCCCGACGAGGGCGCGGAGCCACACGCACGCGGAATGACAGAAGGGAAAAGGAGCAGCGCGCTCGCTAAGAGGGGGCGGGCGGAGGAGACGGTCAGCTGGCACGCCAGGCGCACCCTTCCAGGGGGACATTCTGCAAAGCGACGGGGCGCACCTGGAAACTCACAGGCAAGGCTCATGTAGCGAAGTGACCGAACGCATCATGTTATTAACGGAGGAGGAGGACGACGACGAGGACGAGGACGAGGACGAGGACACACGACCATTGCGCCTCCCAGATGAGCCGAAGCTCGACTGGGAGTCCAGCTCGGGGAAGCCAGCCAACAGCCTAAAGGGCAAGGCTGGAGGGGAAAATTCGTCCATGGGTTCCTTGACACATCCTTGTTGGTACTGTCAGCGTTAAGGCAGGAGCACCACGACTAGAAGGACCTCAAGGTGCCTGCGCAAGGGCGAGAGCACGATTCTCGATCAGGAATAGATCCAGCACTGAAGTCAGGGCGCGATTGATTTTGGTCTCCCGATGGAGGCCCGCGCCAACGACGAGGCGCGATTCTGGAATATGAACGCGGCCAACACTGAGAACATAGCATTGGTCTGCTGGCTTTCCCAAGGCTGGCAGAGACAAGGAAGGCGAGAGCACTATTCGGGACCACGAATGCGGACAGCGCCGAGGCGAGGGCAGTTTGTTGCACCCGTCGCCGGCGCCTGCGCGAGAGCACAATTCTGGACTTGCATGGGGCTGGCCTCGAGACGAAGGCACTACTTGGGCGCCCGAGTTATCCGGGATAACTCGGGCCAGGGGTAACTCGGGCTTGGATTCCCGTAAAAACGAACCCGAGTTAGCCCTGACCCGAGTTACCCCTGATGATTTGGGGCTCTGGACGCCCGAGTTATCCAGGGTAACTCGGGCCAGAGGTAACTCGGGCTCGGATTCCCGCAAAAACGAACCCGAGTTAGCCCTGACCCGAGTTACCCCTGATGATTCGGGGCTCTGAATTACTCTGTATCCCCAGAGCGGCCGGCACCCGCGCGAGGGCGCGGTTCGGGACTACGGAGTGCAGATGGCGTTCGGCGCCGAACGGTGAGTGCGACTTTGAATCTCAAGCTCGGGATTGTGGTGCTGCATCGCGAGCGCGGCAAGCGCTGGAACGGAAGCGCAATTTTGTGTCACCCAGGTGGCACGCGTCAAGATGAGATAGCGATTCCGAATCACGAGCTCGGCTGGCGCTAAGATGAGAGCACAATTCTAGGATCCCTGGCGCATCAGGCACCAAGTCGATGGCACTGTTGACGGGTGCGTAACGCGGCCAGACCCAAAACGAAAGAACGACTACGGCTCACGTGTGGCTAGCGCCGAGGCGAGGGCAACGGTCTTTCCACAGACTCTGTCCCAAGCTCTTAGAGCATGAGTCGTGGCCCACAATGTGACATGCTCTAAAACGGAAGCGCGATATGTGGTTCGATTTGAAGCCAGACTAATTATGATGGCTTGTTCTCTGCTCGCGATGCCGTGGCGGCGGCAAACTTCGACATAGCTGCGTCTGTAAGCCCATCTCAAGCGTCAATTCTACACGTCGAACAAGCTATCTTCATGGCTCGCTGTACTCGAGCATGTTTCCTGTATGTGACAAGTCATACTCCTCTAATAGCCCAAGCTAGAGCCACGACTCAACGATCATCCTCTGGCTTGCTGCCAAGCTCTTGCCTAACATCTTTGCACATAAGGCTGCCAGTCTTGCCGTCGAAAGCGACGATAGATGGCACGCTGCTGAGGCCGTACTCTTCTTTGAGTGTACCAACGGTCTTGTCCGATTCCTCGCGAGTCTTCCTCTGGACAAGCCCTACGGGAGCGGCGCGATTGCCTTGCGAGATATGATATGACATTGCTGGCCACGACTTGCCCCGAGTAGCTGCATCGAATGCCGCTGAGTCCGCGCCCACCGAGATCCCGGATTCGTTCGGATCGCTCGCCTTCACCTTGTACAAGTCCTCCAGCATCGGCCGAAGGCTCTGCAACAAGGCTTCTTATAAGCCAAGACAGTGCCGGTGGGTTTGTCGTCCTCTAATGTCTTCAGCGTTGAGCCAGGGACAGCAGCCTGGTCAACACCGGCGCTATCCGTGGCCTCTAGCCACGACGCCAGTGCCGATGGCTTCCAGGCACAGCCATCCTCGGGATTGTCGCCAAGCTCCTGCCTAACATCTTTGGAAATTCGCCGGCCCAACGGGCTAGAGGCGTGCTAAGATCTCCGGTAACTGCTAAATAATACTTCTACTTCGCGCGCGCGGGGTGGCCCCTGGGGGTCCCCAGACGAAAAGTACCCCGGGCGATCCCCGGCAGACTCGGGTCAGAGATGGTTTTCCTCCTGGGCGCCGCCCCCGTGGCCCTCCAGAGAGCCCCAAGAAGGGCCACGAGGCCGCCAAGAGCCCTCCAAGATGGTTCAAGAGTGCTCCGAGATGCCACACGATCGTTCCAAAACGCCCAAGATGGCCCCCAGACGCCCCAAGAGGCCTCCAAGAGCACTCCCCAGAGGGCCCCAAGAGGCAAAATGCATTACTTTTCCTTAGGTTCTGGGCAGATTTTGGCGTGTCCATCGTTTCGGCTTCCCGACGCCCCAAGACGGCCCAAGAGGCCCCCAAGATCGCCCCAAGAGGGCCCAAGAAGCTCCCAAGAAGGCCCCAAGATGGCCCAAGAGGGCTCCAAGACGGCCCCAGAGGCATCCAAGACGGCCCAAGAGGGGCCCAAGAGGGCCCCAAGTGATGCCCCAAAGGGGGAACACAAAACAAAATTTCGAGCCCTCGGCCTTAAGAAGCCCCCAGGAGGCCTCAAGAGGTCCCTGAGAGGCCCCAAAAGCCTCCAAGAGGCCCTCAGGAGGCCCCCAAGCGACGCTGAAGAGGCCCCCCAGCGGCCCCAAGAGGCTCAGTCATGCGAAATGGGCCGGCGGAATGAGCGAAGCGATTCAATAATGTTGCCAGTCTTGCCGTCGAGAGCAACGATAGATGGCAAGCTGCTGAGGGAGTACTTCGCTGGGAGTGTACCCATGGGCTTACCCGATTCCTCGCGAATCTTCCTCTGGACAAGCCCGACGGGAGCGGTGCCATTGCCTTGCGAGATATCATATGGCATTGCCGGCCACGGCTTGCCCCGAGTAGCCTCATCGAATGCCGCTGAGTCTGCGTCGACCGAGACGTACACGATCTCGGTGTCGTTCGGATCGCTCGCCTTCACCTTCTTGTACATGTCCTCCAGCATCGGCTCGAAGGCTCTGCACCAAGGGCACTACGAGCCAGAGAACACCAAAGCCACGTGCAAATTATTAGCCAATACATTGCCGGTTGGTTTGTCGCCCTCCGGTGTCTTCAGCGTTGAGCCAAGGACAGCAGCCCAGTCAACGCCGGCGCTTGCACCGCCCCAACTGTCGAAAACGGCCTTCGTTGTCACCTTCCCATTGTCGAAATAATGTGTCATGTCTTTTGTTTGCCAGCTCCTGGGAAGCCAACGCTTTAGCAAGAGCGGCTTGAGCCAAATTGGCGATGGAAGCGAGAATGTGATTCTTGGTCCCTCGAGTGGACTGCGCTAGAGTGTGGCCAGCGCTGAAGCTACAACCTTGACGTGACAAAACGTCAAAGGTTGGTCGGCGCCGAGGCGCGGCCTGCACGAAGGCGAGAGTACAACTCTGAATGAAGAGCTTTGGCCAGCGCTGAGGCTGGAGCCCGGTTCTGGGCCCAAAGAACGGCCAACGCAAACCTCGACGGCAGCTTCCGATGAAAAGCGTTCGATGAAAAGCGTGGCCAGCGCTTACACGAGATCGCGACTCTGTCCTCAACATAGCCTGCGCCAAAAAAACTATACATGCTGGGCCACCGAGGTGGCTGACGCTGAGGCGCCCCTATACTTCTGAGTCCCAAGCGAGGCCTGGCGCCAATTCCGCGGCTCTAGATAACGAGTGTGCCCCGCGCTGACGCGATGACACGGTTCTGGAGATGCTGGCGTCGGCTGGGCTGGGCGGAGGACCAGGACAATGTGCAGTAGGATCGCACCGTAAGCCCCTGTGTTTCCACCGCTTGAGCAGCCACTGCAGCGAAATGCCATTAAACATACTACTCGGTGGTAGGGCAAAACCTTTCCGAGAAACCCTGAGCTTCCATGACAGAAACAGCCCACCCGGTGTTGCTCGTAGGAAGCATGTAAAGCCAGCGTGCTGGTGGTGAGTCTGAGCAACGGTTGGCGACTGTGGGACTCTCTCGTCTCTACTCCTTACTCTCTCCACCCAGTACGACTCACCCTTGCTACATGTGATATATGCCATCCACCCTCTACTCTCAACCCTAAACCCTCTAGTGTCGCATATCTCCTATATGCTCTCAGCAATCTGCTCTATACTCTCGATTACCTACTCCCTATCCTCTACTCTCCACTATATTTGTACTCTCGAGGCCCCAAGAACCTGGCCACAATCAGGAATTCAGGAACCAGAAATCTGGGAACCGGGAGCCCAAGAACCAGACCGGATACCAACATCTGCGGCCCACTCTCACCAAACACTTACAATACCCGCGAGGACCCCTTCTCTGCAAACACTGATGGGCGAAGAGGCAACTTTAACCGAAACCATCCACACTCAATTCACAATAACTCCAGAAGCCATCATGGCTCAATCGGGGAACAGATACACAAGCTCGATCCGTAGATAAGGATGCCACCCGAGCGTGATAATACATGACAGCCCATGTCATGTAAAGCCTAATCGTTGAAAGATGTTCTTCGGAAATTGAAGCTGTGTGGCACGATGCGGCCGCTATCTTCCCACAGCTCTGACGCCAATCTGGATGACAACGATGTGCTGGGGGTCAGCTCTAAGGTCGCTGTTTTACAAGCCAGACTGCACCACGTCAAGATGAAACTTGAGCTGGTAGAAAACCACCCACACTGTCATCTTCGAAATAGCTTCGTCGAATGAGCACACCATCGGGCCCGGGGCCCCCTTCACTTCTCCTGTAATGCCGAAGCTGGGTGCCGCACTGGATGAGAGGCTGCAGGACGGTCCGTGGGCCCATAGCCGCTCATGAAGTGCTTGGCCATGTAGGCGAACGGGTCCGCGGGCTTCTCCTTCGCGGGAGGGAACGGGCCAAGCGAGCAGAAGCACACGCAGACGCACACTCGGAGGGGGTCCGCATGCCAAGCACTAGCGCAAGGCATGGCCTGAGCAGAAACGTGATCTGCAGAATCATTGAGAAACACCAGCCCTTTAGGGCGTGGTGGTTTAGCGAGCTCAAACTTCCAACTTCCCTCCCCGTCGAGGAAGTGTTTTATAAATAAAAGCACATCCCCTCCCAAACTCAACAGGCGACCGAGCAAGTACAAAACCCCCCCAATCATCCCAGTCAAAGAATCCTACGACGTGAACCTTGCGACAACATCTAAATCTTGGTGCTTGTTGACAGGGACAGCGGGGGGCGGGCATTATACTGCCGGCTGCGTGCAGGCCCATCATCCCTGTCAGAAACGAATGCGAAGTGATGACGGGCGCACACAGAAACAAAATACGATGTTGGCAAACACTCCGTCACATCGCTTTGTTCTTTGACAGGGGCGGAAGGGCTCGACATATTTCCCGATGCTTGCTGTGACGGTACGCTAGCCGTGCGCTAACGCGCCTGGCGCAGCAAGCGCGCGACGCGCAGTGGCACACCAAGCGCGCCTGGCACGCTTGGGCCCAGCGGGCACCCGGCGCACCTGGTGCGCGTGGCGCACCTGGCACGCGCGGAGCACCTCGCGAGCACCGCGCACCAGGCTGGCGTCTGCATTGGTTTCCAGTGGTTGTCTACGGCGGTCTGCGCCTGTCTTGAGACTCGGGTACGAACGAGCTGGGAAGTGGGAAGCGGGTGGGAGTGAGCGAGACGGCTTGCGGCATTCCCGCTGGAAACTTGAGCACCGTTCCTTTTAAGATACACCCCCTCCCCAGTTCGACCGGCCGCCGACCCGAAATCATGCCGACCCCGACGCATCACCCATGTCAAAGAACAATACAGAGTGCACGTTGCGGCAACATCTGGATCATGCTCGGGCGCCCCACGATCACTCCATGTGGCTTTTTCTGAACGAGCCTGTGGTGTCGGGTCGCCGCTTTGCAGAGACAGCGCCCCGCAGCGTCAGTCCTCCCTTACTCCTCCCCGTGCCCGCTGCTCGCATCACTGCCCCTGCCCTCCGCGTGGCACTCTCGGCACACCACTCATCAGTTTCGTGGCCCCACGAGGGGGCTCCCGCTCGGGCTCTAAAGATAGCACGGGGACGCCGCCCCATCTCGGCACATCCCTCACACGCTTCGTGGCCCCATCAGGAGCTCCAATTAAGGCCCAAAGGCCAAAGTTCGCATGGCGGCGGCGCCGCCTCACTTCGGCCAGCCCTTCAGACGCGTCGCGGCCCCAAAGGCAGATCCAGCTCCAACTAAGGCCAAAATGCCAGGGTCCGCATGGCGGCGCCATCTCATCTCGGCAAACCCCTCACACGCTTCGTGCCCCCATAGGGACCTGCAACGAAAGATCAAATGCCAAAGGCCGCATGGCGTCACCGCCTCATGTCGGCTAACCCCTCACACGCTTCGTGGCCCCGTAGGGTGTCCGAACTAAAGCCAAAATGCGAAGGTCCGCATGGCGTCGCCGCTTGATGTCGGCAAACCCCTCACACGCGTTGTGGCCCCATAGGGAGCTAAAAGAGGCCCACATGCCCGGGTCCGCATGGCGCCTGCTTCATTTTGACACACCCCTCCCACGCTTCGTGGCCCCATGGGGAGCCCAAACTAAGGCCCAAATGCCAGGATCCGCATGGCGTCGCCGCTTTGGCACACCACTCACACGTTTTGCGGCCCCATAGAAAGCTCCAACTAAGGCCCACATGCCCGGGTCCGCATGGCGTCGCTGCCTCATGTCGGCACACCCCTCACACGCTTCGTGGCCCCGTAGGGAACTTCAACGGGCCCAAATGCCAGGGTCCGCATGGCGTCGCCGCCTCAGTTCGACACACCCCTCCCACGCTTCGTGGCCCCATAGGGATCTGCAGCGAAAAGCCCTAATGTCAAAGGCCGCATTGTGGCGGCGCGTAATTTCGGCACACCCCTCACACGCTTCGTGGCCCCATAGGGAGCCCCAACCAAGGCCCGAAGGCCAAAGTCTATATGGTGGCGCCCCCACATGTCGGCACGCCCCTCACACGCTTCATGGCCCCAAAGGAAGGCTCGCGGCCCAACAGGGAGCTCCACCGAGCGCCCCAGCGGCAGGACTCGCATGGCGTACTCGCTCTCATTCGGGCACGACCCTCGCGCGCTTCGCGCCCCCATGGGGTCTCCACCCAGGGCCCTAGTATATCAGGGTCCGCATGGCGCATCCACCCCAAATTCGGCATACCCTTCACGCACTTCGTGGCCCCATTAAGAGAGCTCGCCGAAGTCCCCAGCGGCGGTGTTCTTATGGCGCCGCCTCGCCAAGATATGCGCGCCAGTCCGTCATTTCGCTCGTCTCCCTCTTTCTCGCTAGCCTCGCGGTACTCGCAGCTTCATATGCGTGGGCCCTTCCCCATGACAACTTTCTGACAGGGACGGCGGGGGTGCCATCAGATTGCCCGCTGCGCGTAAGTGTTTTTTGGGGGGGCCACCTTCGCCCGAGCCACTGTTCACCGCAGCCCTCTGGCCTCGCCGCTGTTCTGTCTCGGCTACCCGGGCTCTGACAGCAGCTAGGCGCTCGAGTGGGGCTGCCTGCGCAGACAGCTGCCGCTGCCTCGAGGCTGTGGCATATGCGCGCATTTCGGGGCCAGAAACTGGCGACTCGGGCGCCGCGCAGGAGAATTACACATCACGCTGGGTGCAAGCCTCGCTCGAGCCGAGCCTGGACAAGGCGTTCGCACCACCACTATGCTCGGCAGGTTGGCATGGCTCCGCCAACATGCAGATCTTCTCCTGCGTGTGACGGTAACTACCGCATACCTTCGTGGCCTACCTGCGTGCTCGTCAGCTTATGCCCGTGGCTCGGGGCATGGGCTAGGAGCTTGGCTAAACGCCTGGGAAGACCTTGACAGCCGACTTCTGGTCCGTCCTTCAGGGCCCCATCCATCAAAGGTGAAATATCCACTACAGCCCCACAACCAGCAAAATTCCCAGACGCGGCATCCAATCGCTTCCGCAATAGTCTTACGCGGACGCTCACGCCTCGGTGGGCGCTGATGCTGCACCCTCCAGAAACCCGGCCCGCTGCACGTAGGCCAACCATACCTGTCACACGTTATCAAGGCGATGGACCCAACCGTATACAGGCGTAAGTACTGCAAGACAGGTGGGACGAAGGACGGAAATTTCACATCGGGCCAAGACGCGTATGAGGTGTGTGCCGATAAATAGGAGCTGCCGCCATGAGGGCGCTGGCACTGGCGCCGTTGGTGGAGCTCCCTATGGCTCATGGGGTCACGATACGTGGGAGGGGTCTGCCGAAATCAAGCGCCGACGCCATGCGGACCCTGGCATTTGCGCCTTCGGTGGAGCTCCCTATGGGGTCCGGACACGTGTGAATGTTGTGCCGATCTCGGTGCCGCGACGCCTTGGAAACCGTGCCGCTGGGGTGTTCACTGGAGCACCCTCGACACGTGTGACGGGTGTGCCCACATGAGGCGGCGACGCCATGCGGACCTGGGCATGTGGGCCCTAGCTGGAGCTCCCTGTAGGGCCGCAAAACGTGTGAGGGGTGTGCCGAGATGAGGCGGCGACGCCGTGCGGACCCTGGCATGTGGGCCTTAGCTGAAGCCCCCCTATGGGGCCACGAAACGCGGGAGGTGAGTGCCGGAATGAGGCGGCGACGCCATTCGGACCCTGGCATGTGGGCCTTAGCTGGAGCTCCCTATGGGGCCCCGGCACGTGAGGGTGTGCCGAAATGAGGCGGCGACGCCATTCGGACTCTGGCATGTGGGCCTCAGCTGGAGCTCTCTATGGGGCCGCAAAACGTGTGAGTGGTGTGCCGAAACGAAGCGGCGACGCCATGCGGACCCTGGCATTTGGGCATGTTTGATCTCCCTATTGGGGCCACGAAACGTGAGGTGCGTGCCGAAATGAAGCGGCGACGCCATGCGGACCCTGGCATGTGGGCTTTAGTCGGAGCTCCCTATTGGGGCCACGAAGCGTGTAAAGCGGCGACGCCATGCGGACCCAGGCATGTGGGCTTTAGTCGGAGCTCCCTATTGGGGCCACGAAGCGAGTGAGGGGTGAGCAGACGTGTAGTGGCCACGCCGTGCGGGAGATTTGGGCCTGACTTGGAGCTGCTCAGGGGGCCACGAAAGATCCCCCACCGTGCCTCTGTGCACGGAGTGGGCGTGTCCTCGTGCCCCGGGGTGCAATCCTCGAAGCCTCAAGCCTCACTCCTGCCGGGGCTCGGAATTCCGAAATTCGGCGGGGCGGGGCGCGTGCCCACTGGGGCGTGGCGCGTGCCCGCTGGGCTCCGGGAAGCGCTCCCGCCAAGGGGGGCCTCAGAGACGGGCCAGGAGCGCGCCGAGCGGTCTCCAAGACGGCCCAGGAAGGCCCCGAGGCGCCCAAAGATCGGCCAAGACGCCTAACGGCCCCAGAAGCCTCCAATCCGCCCTAAGAGGCCTCGAAGAGGCCTTCCAAGAAGGCCCCAAGAGGTCAAAATAATTGAGGTTCCCTAGGTTTTTGTAACATGTTGTCATCCTCTCCTTTTCGGCTCGGCGAGGGGGCAGACAAATTTTAACTGCGTGCGTGGCAAGTCTTCCTTCATGCTGAGAACCGATGTCGGGACAGCTCTTTGGAGCGCCACTCCAAAAAGACAAGCATAATGATGAATGAGATCTAATGATAATGCCAAAGCCGTCACGAAAACTATTATGGGTGCCGCAGGTGCGCTGTCGACTACAACCGGGACGAGGTCGGCAGCCTGTCTAGCGAACCGACCGTGCACTCCTGAACCTAGGCAGAAAAAGACCCTTAAACCGCTGTTCAGCACCTCAAGGTCGGCTATATTTGTTTGTTCCTTTTCAGCGTGTCGTAGCAAAACACTTCTGTAGTTGATCATCCCGGGTCGTGGCCCGTGGCATGTCAGTCTTCGATATCCCCCCAAACCACCCCAAGACGGCCAAGAGGCCTCCAAGAGGGCCCCAAGACGGCCTAAGAGCGCCCCAGGACAGCTCAGGAGGCGTCCTAGACGGCCCACGAGGGCCCCAAGACGGCCCCAAGAGGCGCCCAGGAGGCGCCCCGAGAGGTCCTCAAGAGGCTCCCAAGATGCCCCAAGAGGCCCCCAAGAGGTCCCAAAGAGGCTCCACGCGGCTCCAAAACGGCCACCGAGAGGCCTCAAAGCTGCCTCCGAGAGGCCTCCCACGAGATCCCAACGAACATCCAAGAGGCTTCATACCCACAACCCAGGCACGATGGCGGGATGGGCCGAAAGCCATTAGGCCTGGCCCGGCACAGAAACGGAAAGAGCGCTTCAGAAACAGAAACCGAAATTACTCACACCACCGTTCGTACTGGGAGCCTTGGCGTTGAGAGCTTGTTACGTCACCCCTCGTTCTTGGGAGCCTTGGTGTTCAGAGATTGTTGCAATGCCGCCCGTTCCTGAGCCTTGGCTGGGCCTTGGTGTCAGGAACTTGTTACGTCACCGCTCCCTGCTGGGAGCCTTGGTCTTATCAGCTTGTTTACGTCACCGTTCGCTCTTGGGAGCATTGGTGTGAAGAGCTTTGTGCGTTACCGATCGCTCTTTATTTGGCGTCTCTGGGCCTTCTTGGGAGTCCTAGTGGGGCCCTTTTGGAGCCCTTTTGGGGGCCTCTTGGGGGCCTCTTAGGGGGCCTCTTGGGGCTTCTTGGGGGGTTATTGGGGCCTCCTGGGAGCTTCTTGGGGCGAAAGGCTTGACCTTTCGGTTCGTGGTCCTCCTCTTGGGGCCGTCTTGGGGCCCTCTTGGCCCGTCTTGGGCGCCTCTTGGGCCGTCTTGGGATATTCTTGGGCCGTGTTGGGGGCCTCTTGGGAGCCTCTTGGGCCGTCTTGGGGCGGTCTTGGGGGCCTCTTTGACCGTGTATGCTAAAGATAGATGTGTTCCTATAGGAAATCAAAAATTTTGGCCTCCGGGTGGCCTGCCTCCTGGGAACGTCTTGGGGCGAAAGGCTAGACTTTTCGGTACGTGGTTGGGCGCCTCTTGGGCCGTCTTGGGGCCCTCTTGGGCCGTTTGGGGAGCCTCTTGGGAGCCTCTTGGGCCGTCCTGGGGCGGTTTGGGGGCCTCTTGGGCAATGATTTTGACCTCTTGGGGGCCCTCTTGGGACGCCCCTTGGGCGCCTCTTGGGGCGTCTTGGAGGCCTCTTGGGCCGTCTTGGGCGGTCTTGGGCTCTCTTGGAGCGCTCTTGGGCCGTCTTGGGGGGGAACCCGAAAAACAACGCAAAAACCCGAAGGAACACCCGAAAACGGCCATTAGACATATCCCTCCGGCCCTCCCCCCCTCCCCTGGACCCTTCCCTAGAGGGCTTCGCCCAAAACACAACGTCATCACTCGTACCTCGCTCTTTCCGTTACCAGCTTGGCACGGGGACGGAAAGCGCATTTACTTTCAGAGCGCGAGATGTCGCTGGTTTGCCCGTTCTTTCTCTCTGTCTCCCCGTCTGGAGGCTCTGATGTGGCATATTGGTGGCATATCGGGCGCCCTCCAGGGCTATCTCGAAGCTGCAGGAGGCCTCTTGAGGGGGAACCATGGCGTGTTGGTATCTTGGGTTTGCACTCGAGCGCGATAAAACACGAATGAAGACTAGGATAATACTGATGATGATGATGATGATGATGATGATGATGATGATGATGATGATGATGATGATGATGATGATGATGATGATGATGATGATGACGATGACCTACTGTCTCTTGGGAGCATCTTGGGCGTGGCGTCTTCCAGGCCCTCCTTGGGGCGTCTTGTGGCTCTCTTAGGCCCTCTTGGGGCCCTTCTGGGCCGTCCTCAGGCTCTCTTGGGAGCCTCTCGGGCCGTCAGGGCACAATCTCGGGGGGCTCTGGAGCTGTATCGGGCCGTTCTTGCCGAAAAAGCGAGGAGCTGGAAAACCTGCATAAACCTAAAGGCAACAATGTTTTACTCGTCCTTCAGCACTTCTGGGGGTCCTCTCGGGTGCCGCTTGGGGTGTCTTGGAGGCCTCTTGGGCTGTGCTGAGGCCATCTTGGGCTATCTTGGATCGCTATTGGGCCGTCTTCGGTCCCGTCTGGGCCTCTCTCACGCGTCTTGGAGGTGCCTTAAGCAGGCGAGGAGCTTATGCAGTTAGGGCGGGGCCAAGGGCGCCCCCCCGGCGGCGAAAGCCCCACTTTCGTTTTTGTTTCTCGCTTAGACCAGCCATCGGTGCTCGGGGGGGGGTCTTGGAGACCTCTTGAGCCGTATTGAGGCCGTCGTGGGCTATCTGGATCGCTCTTGGGCCGTCCTCAGGCCCGTCTGAGCCTCTCTACGCCGTCTTGGAGGCCGTTGAAGCCGTCTGCATACGTGCAGATGTTTGAACACGTCTTGGGGCCGTCTTGGGGGTATCTTGGGCCATCTTAGGGCGATCTTACGGGCCTCTGGTCTCTTGGGTCGTCTTGGAGGCATCTTTGACCGTCTTGGAGGACGCTTGGCCTCTCATGGGCTGTCTTGAAGGTACCCCAAGCTGACGAGGACTTGACGCGCTTACGCGAAGCCTACGCGGAGCTTTCGCGGAGCTTACGCGGAGCTTACGTTACCGCCCGTTTCGGGCCCTGGTGTCAAGAACTGGTTACGTCACCGCTCTCTGTTGGGAGCCTTGGTCTTATCAGCTTGTTTTCGTCACTGCTCGCTCTTGGGAGCCGCGGTGTTCAGGGTCCGTTAACGGTCCGTTAACAAGGAACTCTTTTCCCTGTCAACGGTCCGTTGTCCGTCACCCGATGTTCCCTGTTAAGTCCATATCAAGGGCTCCCTTAACAGGGAAAAACGTGCCCGAGCGTGCAACTCTATTTTTTCCCTGTTAAGCACCCGACTGTCCATGTTAAGGGCTCCGTTAACAAGGAAAAGGAGTGGATTTCCCTGTTGAGCACCCGACGTTCCCTGTTAAGGGCTCTGCTAACAAGGAAAAAAGGTGCCCCGAGCGACAAATTTCCCTGTTAACGGTCCGTGAACAGGGAAACGGGCGGGCAAATTTTTCACTTGATTTTCCCCGTCAAGGGCTCCGTTAACAGGGAAAATGGCGGGCCATTGGATCCTGGGGCCCGGGAGGCCACCCCCTCACACTCCCCCTAATAATTCCTTCCGACTAACGGATTGCACGCTACGCGCGCTTTCCGTCATCGCCGCCCCCTGTTGATTCATTACAGGGGTGCCCGGCGTGCTAGACTCTTTCGCTTTTGGCTTTGGTTCTTCTCCAAAAGAACTTCCCCTGGGGGTTCGGCCCGTCATGCCGGAGATGCGTAACAGGTGGTTGCAAAGGGTTTGTCGGCTCCAGGCGGCTCCAAGATAGCCTCCAAGATGGTCAAGATGGACCAATATGGCCTCCAAGTTCGTCCAAGATGGTCCAAGATGGCCTCGAAGATGGCCCAAGAGAGTCCAAGATGCCTCCAAGTTCGCACAAGAAACACCTAAGACGGCCCAAGACGGTACAAGGGGCCTACAAGAGGCCTCAAAGACGGTCCAAGAGGCCTCGACGAGTTCCTCCAGGACGTTCCGAAGAGGTGAAAATAATTATTTGTCCCAAAAGTTTTTGAAGGATTTTGGCTTTTGCTCCTTTTCGGCCTTCCGACGGCCCAAGACAGCCCAAGAGCTCATCAAGTTGGCCCAAGAGTACCCAAGAAGCCTCCAAGATGGCCCCAGGACGATCCAAGAGGCCCCCAAGATGGCCCAAAGACGGCCCAAGAGGCCTCCAAGACGCCCAAGATGGCCTCCAAGACGGCGAAGATGGCCCCAAGAGAGCCCAAGAAGGCTCCAGGACGTCTCCAAGACGGCCCAAAATGCACCCAAGACTGCCCAAGATGGCCTCAAGATGGCCCAAGACCTCCCAACGCGCCTCAAGAGGCCGCCTAAGTTTGGCATGTTCGTGTTTTCAGCTCTACGACGGCCGAAGACGGTCCAAGAGGCAAAAGCGCACAAGAGGCCTCCAAGATGGCCCCTATGACAGCCCAAGAGACCCCCGAGAGGCCCCAAACAAGACCCCAAGACGGCCCAAAAGGCCCCCAAGACGCCCAAGATGGCATCCAAGACGGACAAGATGGCCTCCAAGATGCCTCCAAGACGGCCAAGAAGGCCTCCAAGACGGCGAAGATGGCCCCAAGATGCACCCAAGACGTCACCAAATGGCCTGAAGATAGCCTTAGACTGCCCAAAAGGCCCGCCAGAGGCCTCCAAGACGGCCCAAGAGCCCACCAAGACGTCCTCCAGGAAACCCGAAAGCTCGAAAACCACCTGGTCCGATAGCTCGCCCGACACCGTGTTCCCCGAAAGCTTTCGAAGCCCACTCGGGGAACGCGTGGCCCGATAGCTTGGCCAAGCTCAAACCCAACTTTCGGCCACGCAGGCGCTTCCAAAAAGGCAGGGGGGCGGCGGTGATTTGCCGTAGGCCTCTTCGATTAAAGGGGACGTTCATGAGGACATGCAGAGGGCAGAGGCAGGAATGGGAGGAGGGAGGGAGGGAGGGGGGAGGAGGAAGGACGAGGATGCGGGGCGACGTCTCTTCAAAACGAGGACCCAACACCACAGGATGGTTGGAGACAAAAGCAGGCCGCACGTTGCGGCAACGCGTGAGGGGTGCGCCGAATTTTTACTGCGGACGACAGAGGCAAGAATGGGAGGGGGGAGGAGGAGGAGGAGGAGGAGGAGGAGGAGGAGGAGGAGGAGGAATAAGAGAAAGGAGAACGGAGGAGGAGAGGAGAAGAAGGACGCGGAGCGATGCGTATTGAAAACGAGGACCCAACACCACAGGACGGCTGGGCACAAATGCAAGTCGCACGCTGCGGCAAAAGTCGAACCACGTGCGGGCTCCCCCCGACCATCCTACACTGCGATGTGGCAGAGATGGCGGGACCGCCCTGGCACGCGCGGCGCACCGCTCGGGGCGCACCTAGCTGGCCGCCTGCTCCGGTCTCCGATGGCCGTCGACAGCGGCCCCGGCCTATGCCGAGGCTCAGGTGCTACTTATGTGACTGGGTGGCGACATCCGAACCCTACTCCCGCCAATCATCGATTCTCCTGAATCGCTGGGGGGCGGGGGTGGGGTTAGGATTTCGCCAGGTGTTCGACGAATTCCGAGCCCTGTCCCCGCCGCCCATCGAGTTGCCCGAGTTGTTGATCGGCGAGGGTAGGGTTCGGATTTCGCCGACGAGCGGCCAAGGGCGTGTGGCAGTGAGCAAGACCTTAGCGGGCCCTGGAAACGACAAGGCAACCGTTTTACCGGTTCAATTTTGCCGTTTTTTGTTGCCGGTTCCGGCGCCGTTGTTTTGCCAATTCCATCGCCGTTTTTTTTTTTCCAGTTCCGGCTCCGGCTCCAATCCTGGAGCCGTTTTCGTTGCCTTTTCCGGTCGCAATTTTCTTGCGGCGCTTTCATTTTCAAGAAACACTTTTCGGAAACGGTGCAAGAAGGCCCTGAAATTTCAAGGGCCCACTAAGACCGAGACGGCGGCGCCATTTTTTTGTCCAGTTTTCCGTCGCCGTTTTTTTGCCGGTTCCGGTTCCAGCTTCATTTCCGGAGCTGTTTTTTCGCCTTTCGTGTGCCGTTACCATTTTCAAGAGGCACTGTTGGAAACGATGAAAAAACGGCCCTGCCGATTTCGGGGCCCACCAAGGCCCAAAAGCTCTCGAACGATGCACATTGTGCAGTGCAGGCTGCCGACCAGGAAGCAGCCAACATGATCGTTTCAGCAGTAACGGCCAGACTTGTCGCGATGTTTTAGACCCTCGCTGCAAACACAAAAATGAGCCACGGCTACGCTGGGATGTAGCGGGGGGAACTGCAAGGGAACGCCCCTTGGATCTTGTGTTTCTTATTGCCCGTAACGGTCGCAAAAGGGGTTGAGGCCCCGAGTAACGGTAACGCTTGGGCAGGGTGGGGCAAGTCGGGGCGGGGGTGCGCTGCGATCGACAAAGTATGCGCGCGCACACCACGCATGCGGGGGGGGGGCCCAGCTCACCCCCCACCCACGGAGGTGGCCCAGGTATCGACCGTTACGCGCCAGAGGGAAAAAAAAGATTGCCTGGCCGACAAAGTCGCCGAGCACGACTCCCACAGGAGAATATCAGGGGGAAACCTGCCTTTGCAAGATCTGGTCTTTGCTAGCCTACGAAACAAGTCTGAATATCCGAAACGTGTTGACACCTGTCGACCGCCAGAATTAGGCTCATCGCACGGGGGTCCCAAATGAGGCGCCCAATTGAGAAGTTTCCAAGAGGGCCTGCTGAGAAATCGGCCCCTTGTGAAGGCAAACGCTGCATCTCACTTACGGCATTCTCACAAAATGCAAGCGCTGAACTTCGCAGGGCTTTGCAGGGCCCCCGACTTCGCAGGGCCCCCGACATGCGTGCGCGCGGCCTCGGTCGGCGGACGCAGCGTGAGCCTGCAACTTCGGCCCCCGACTACGGATTGCCCCGCGTCCTTGATCACAGTCTGCAGCACCGCCTGCACGAACTGGAGCACCTGGTGGCCCTCCAGGTAGTCCTCTGCGGTGCAACGTGCAAAGAGGATCTCCAAGCGTATAACGACGTCTCGTGCAAGCAGTGAGATCCGCAGGGAGGTCGACTCCAACTGATCATCCCCAAAACGATGCTTGCATTGAACTAGCTACCACTTCTGTTTGAATAGATGTCCTGGAATGCCCGCAACTCGGGCAGCCGCCACTACCCCTAAAGAGCCCAGCTCTCTTGCAATGCCGACAAATGGTGCCAATGCTATTAGCCCCCACATGCCAGGACTGGCCCATGCGTCATGCAACGAGAACAATGCCAGTACATGCCGCCAGCCCCGACTAGCCTTGACGAGCGCGCACGCATGGAAGCTGGGAGCCTGCGCGAAGAAAAAAGAAACGGCTGCCGAAAACATCCGACTGACCCCTCACCACCACCCCGCTAGGCCACCCCCCTTTAAACGTCTGACGACAACACTATAAGATTCTCGAGATCCCGCGCATCCGGGGGATTTCGCACGCTCGGGGAATCCCATGTGGGGAAACCAAAACATACCGATGCCGCTTCTCGCCGGACCTCTCCCAGGGCGCGCTCTGACCAGAACTTCGAAGCCAGTCCAGCCGTGGCGATGAGGGCCTGCAAGGGGGCCCGAAAAGGCGAAAACGATGGAAGGGTACGGGTGTAGATACCTTCTTCCTTCTCTGACCATCTGGCCAGCGACCGAACGTCGGGCGACCCGGTAGGCGCGTTCCTTGGCTGCTTTGGCGCCCTTGGACGTCTCCTTCTCTTCCTCCTCGCCGTCCGCCGCCACCGCGGCGGTGGCCGCACCTCGGTTGTCGAGCAAGGGGTTCAGGAACAAGGGGGGAGAAAGGTGAGCGAAGGAACGGATTAGACAAATACGGAGAAACTTGCCAAAAGAAATCAGGGGGACACGTTCGTCGTCGAATGCTCACCTTCCTGAGGCGCCACACGGCCTCTGCCGGCCCCCGGCACCATCGGGGGATAAGACACTTCTGCGGGGAAACCTGTTCGCAGGCCCGTCTTTATTATTGCACGCGCCTGCTCTAAGCGGAGGAGTGGTCCCGCCCTTGCCTGCCCGCGCCTCTCCCGAGAGACGCTCACGCGCGAAAGGCGCCCCTCTGAATCCGTGCCTGATCTTGTTCCTGGGGAGGAGGAGACAATAATGTGAAGCGGCGAATGAAAGAAATGTGTTTTTCTGTAGAGCGGGTGCGTCAAAGTGAAAAGCGAATATTGGAGCGGGCGCGGGAGGCATGCCTTGAGCCCAAATTGCCACAGGGGGAAAAGCCTGCCCGCACCCATCCATTCCTGCTACGCGGCTAACCCACGCTGCATAACTGTATGAAGACCTTCTGCTAGCCAGGCCCCTCACAAAAACTGCGGTCACGGCCACGCAGAAAAGGCTGGCAGCAGACTGCTAGTGGAGCACATACTAGGCCATTCTGGTGCTCAGCGCGCGACTGTCTGTTGCCCCACGAACATAATTCATTGAGACAGCACCGCGCTGGCGTGGCTCACTACGTCGCATTCGCGAACATAGTTCGGGCATGCGGGTATATTCGTGTCTCTTCCGGATATACTGCGTTGCACTCGCGAACACAATTCGCGAAATGCACGTCGGCCGGCGCGGTCGCGAACACAGTTCGGACATGCGACGCCGACTAGATAACCCGTCGTCGATGTGTTTGTTGAAGCTGCTGTAGCTGGAGCTCGGTACGGCCTTCTTGTGACGTTCCTCGCTCAACCTCACCGTGTGATATACGTGGGCAAGCTTCCCCTCCATGATGTCGAGGATGTGCTCCTGGCCAACGCCCCACCTCGTCATGGCGTCGGCCCCCATGTCGCAGGCGTCGCGCCACAGCATGTCTGATAGCTGTGTGGTGCGCAGCCAATCTGATACCACCACGGGCGGCCTGCCGCGCGATTCTCCGACGGCGGCCGCGCGCGGTCCATGGTCAGCGCGGAGGAACGGGCGTGTAATCCACAACCAGCTCGACCGGCACAGCGTAACCACCCTCCTCCATTAGCCTCCCGATCTCGTCTGCCGAGGCGGGTCCGAGAGCCATCTCGCGGAGCGTGAGGAAGTGCGCCTGTAGACCGTCTACTGCTCCACATGCTACGAGCAGCTCGGAGCCGAATGGAGATCTACACACAAGTTTGCGCGATCGGCTCACAGCGTCGAGCAAGTGGCAGATCTGTTAACCAGTGCTGCGGCAATGCCCAGATGCGCATGTGCGGCGCCTTTCATGCCGCATCCTGCATCCCCCCGGCGCTCGAAGAAACCGTCTCTGCGCGCGCAAATCTGGCCCGCGAGCATCATTGCCGGGAAGATGCGTAATGCGCCTGGTCCGATGGGGATCAGCGCGTCGATGCATTCGTCCTGGTCGGGCGCCAGGTGCGCCATCGGAACTGCGGTGATGGTGGGCGCCGCAGTTGGTGAAGTCGTCGCAATCGCCCTTCATTTTGCCGCGGGAGCTCTCGGCGTGGCCGACGCGGCGACCGACGTGCCCCTTGCGCCCTGCGATCTTGAGATCGTCAAAGTGCTTGGGCAGCATGGGCACTAACTCCTATGCGAAGTTACCACAAGTGCTGGACGCCTCACGCTTCACCTCGAACTCCGGGCCCCGCCGCGTCGGAATGGCGCTGCACTCGGGCGAGCGCGTGACCCGGGCGAGCTTCATGGAGGAGGCCCCCGGCGCATCCTTGCCGCCCGTGCATGACCTGACGCAGCGCAGGCACTCGGCCCGCCCGTCGCAGGACTCGCAGCCTGGGCCCCCCCTGTCAGCAATGACATCGGCGACAAAACGCCAATCCAAAAACAAACGATTTCAACGCAAAATGAATGGCGTAGCGTTGGTGGAAGCGCAACAGTCTGATTGCGAAAGCGGAGGAGCCCGCGCGACGCTCCATGCCCAAGTGGGCTACTCCGAGAGAGGTGCGAGCAGCACGGCTGGAGCGAACGAAATCGAAAACAACTCGACCGCGAAGAACGACGACGCGAGCACTACCAAAAGCAAAACAATTCGCAAGGGCGAGACATTAAAACAAAAGTATGGGCACATAGCAATGCGACGGCGGCAATCAAGGCAATCGCAACGTCGCCAACCGCTGAAGGCATTGCAAACAAGCGTTAGGCCGAAGAAACAGACAGATGATGCACAAAGGCACCGCGCAAGAGCACGAACACGAGCATGACGTGCACGCTCGAACAAAACGCGCGTTAATCGCGGTGAACGCGCGCGTGCACGCGCGCGCGAAGGCGATGGTAGATCCTGAAGTCACAGCGCGACGCAAGCTTGCGCTGCGAATTCAAATCTCGCCAGACGCACTCCTGAGAGCAATCGGAAAAGCGGCGCGTAGCCATCGTGGCGCAGGGCGCCCGGCGCCACAGCGCGACGCGATCGCGGAACTTAAGCCGCCCGAACGCGGGAGGGATACCGAGGGGGGAGAGAAGGAGGGGAAGAAAGCGAAGATGGCGAGGGGAATGGGGGGATGAAAGGGGGGAGAGGGAGGATAACTGGGGAAGTGGGGGCAAGAGAAGAAGGCGGGGGAGGGGCAGGAAAGGGAAGGGAACGAGGGGGGGGGTGGAGGATCACGAGGGGGCGGTTGTAGGCCGCGCCTACCTCCTCCGGACTCTTCCGGGCCATCCTGCGCCGATTTGCGCCACCCCCTCGGGGCGTGCCGAGCGTTCTGCAACCTGCAACGGCGAGGGCGCGAACGCCAATCCCATCTTCTCTTTAGTCTGAGCAGTCCGGCGGCGCCCTAGGGGCGCCATCATTGACCAATTTAAGCATCTTTGCGGGCGCCCGTATTGTGTTCAAGCAGTTTGGGGCACGATTGGAGCCACTGGGAGACCGCATCAAGCTTCCGACCCATGCAGATGATCAGATTGAGCAACGTCGGCCGTCTCTGGGAGCTCTGCATGTAACCAGCGATGAACGCTGGAAGGGTCAAATGCTTGACCCTTCTTGTCGTGGAATCGTCGCGATTTTGACCCTTCATAGCGTCACGAGTGCGGTTTATTTTCATGCTTCCGTCGACCAACAACCCTGACCGCCACCCTCGTTGGCCTCAAGATGTCCTGTTCACACCGGCATGCATCTGGAACTCTCCTGGGCCCTCGTGGCCAACCCGGGGCTCTCTTCCGCGCCCCCTGGGGCGATGATGGGGCCCTCTTGGGCCTCTGGGGCTCGATTGGAAAATCTTGGGATCCGCTTGGGGCGCCGCGTCGAGGGGCCTCTCGGGGGCCCGTTGGGTTGTTTGTCGGCGATATGAAAGGCCTCTGGGATCACATTGGGCCCCCTCGGGTTACGGCGCGAATTTCAAGCCGCGCTCGGCCGCGCCAGAGAGCGCCGCCCTATGGAGCCAGAGAGAATAACGACAACGGAGGGGCATCGGCGTCGGCATCGTCGCGCCATCTTCCCCTTGGGAGACGCCGCGGGAATGGTCAAATCCTGCCCCCGCTGCCCCTCGCCCCCCCCCCGCACCCCCCCCCCCCCCCCTTTCCCGCCCACTTCAACTGGGCGGCCCTCGGGGATGCCGATCGCGAAGCGGGAGCGGCGCAAGCGCGGGGCGGAACTGGATCGCCTCGACAAAATGCCCGGCCAGACTGCCCGACAAAGTGCCCGACAAAATGCCCGACAAAATCGCAGGGGCAAGCGCCGCGGCTGTGAATTTACAATACATCCGCCCAGCCGCAGATGCCAAGAATAATTTCGCCGCTGCATTTTTCAACATCTTTTCCTCGGGCCAGCGCTTTCCTGTTGTCGGACCATGTTGTCGGGGCCTCTGTTATTTTGTCGGCCCATTTTGTCGGGGCCGCTTCTTTTGTCGGGCGAATTGTTTGTCGGTCCACGTTTCGCCCCCTGTCGGCCGCCTGCTTTCTTTCTGTCGGCGGCCCCTCGCGGGCAACGCCCCGAGCGCAAGGCGGGGGGGGGGGGGGGCGCGGGCGGCGAGGGGGGCAGGGGGGCGCACGCGCACGGCGCAGGAGGAGCAAGAGGAGGAACGGAGGAACGGGAGGAGCAAACAGACTCCAAGAGAGCCCAAAAAAATCTCGCAGGCCCGAGAAGGCCCCAACACCGCCCAAAGAGGCGCCCGAGAGCGCCCCAAGAGAGCCCCAGGGGCCAAAGAGAACCCAACAGGCCGATGTGACCAGGCATCTCGATGCCAACGAGGGCGGCGGTCAGGGTCTTTGGTCGACGGAAGCACGGAAAGCAACCATATTCATCACGCTGAAAAAGGGTCAGAATTACAACGATTCCACGTTCGGAAAAAAAGTCAATCATTTGACCCTTCCAATGTTATTCGCCCGGTTTATTCTCAGAGCTCCCACAGACGGCCAACGCGGCTAACAATGACCATCTGCGAAAGTCGAAAGCACGATGCGATCGCCCAAAGGCTCCAATAGCACCCCGAATTGTTTGAAAACAATACGGGCGCCCGCAAACATGATGAACATGGTCAGCGCTGGCGCCCCCCGGGCCCAATCAGACTGCCAAGACAAAAGAAATGCCAATGGCGCTCGCGCCCTTGCCTTGGCAGGGCGCAAAACGCTCAACACGCCCCAAGGGGCGGCGAGAGTCGCCGCGGGATGGCCCGGGTGAGCCCAGAAGAAGTAGACGCGGCCTACACCCTCCACCTCCCCCTCGTGATCCCCCGCCCCCCCCTCGCCCCCCCCCCCGCCCTGCTCCTCGCCCGCCTCCGCCTCTTACTCCCCATTCCCCCTCTCATCCCCCCCCCTCTCATCCTTCCCCGCCCCTCGTCATCCTTGCGCTCCCCCATGCGCCCCTGTTCAAACCCCGTCGTTATCATGCAACCCCCATTTCCCCCGCCCCTCCGGCTTGCCCCCCAGCGCCCCCCCCCCCCCCGCCCGGCCCCCACCCCGATCCGCGCGCGGGCACAGGGGCGCGAGGGTCGGCAGCAAGCTCAATGTTCAGATACGCCGCGGGCCACGACCAGCGCGCGGGCACAGATATCGCGACGGTTGGGAACAACGCATAACGATGCTAAGATGTCAAAATTCGCCGAGTGGCACGATCCGTGACCGGGCACAGAGATCGCAAAGGCCGGGGGTAAGATTGGACGACGTTAAATCCGTCGTCGGCACGATTTGCGAGCAGGCACAAAGATCGCGAGGGTTGAGTGTCCTCCAGGCGCCTGCGACACGGCCGTAGGGCCCACGCCGCGGGCGCCCACGTGTCATAGCGGAAACACGCCACGCAACGTTGCGCAATGCAGCGGCCCACGTCACGGCGCACTGCGGAGCGCCGCTTTTTGCGCGCATGATATGTGAGATTTCTGCGACGCGCATTGAACCTGTGTGGTTGGGCCTTAGGGACAAGATCTGACGCATGCGTTATGGCAACGTTGGAACAGCTCAAGTGATGGCAATAAACACACTCGCGCGATTCGAAGGTGGCGGTTGGCCCCATAGTCCAAGTTGGGACGCGCGCGCGACAACGCCATCCTTCGGCGCCACCAAAACAAATTTCAACAAAATGCAAAAATGCGTTGTCGGAGCTTCGGTTTTGTTTCCTGGCGGGCGCAAGACCTGACCCCTGAGGACTGAGGATGGCCGCGCTGCTGGGCGGCAGGGTGAAGCTCACTTCTCTCGGCGCCCCCCCCTGCCCCTGCATCTCGGCGCAGGCCATGCCCCGCAGGAGCTCTTTCTCGACGCCCGCGGCGACGCGCGCCCAGTCTAGGCGACAAGCCGCCTCTGAGGACAGCGCGCACTGAGACACCCCTTCCGCCACATCTGCGAACGTCTCCTGGCCTCCGGCGCCCACGTCGCCGAAGCCCCTCCGCGCCGCGCGGCCCGGGCGATCCTGGAACCCTCGCCGCCCGACACCATCTGGCGCATCAATTTGAACGCGCGCCCGGAATCCACGACGCCCCAAATTCCTTCGAGAGAGCGTCGTTCAAAGCACTTGCGCTTGACCCAGACAGCGAGCTCCTCGAGGATGGCGGCGGCCACCCCCATGGTCAGCTTCGACACCTCCTCTGCGGTCAGAAGATCGGCGTCGCGCACGATTACCAGTCTCGACGGCGGCGCAGACCTTGCGCGCGGCCTGCGGTAGGCCCGCCGGCAAAATAGTTGCCCTCGCGCCAGCTCAGAAATGCTGCTTGCACTCCTGGGTCCAAGTATCACTCCGCGCGTTTTCCCCCTTCGTCCTCCTCCAGCTCGGCGTAGTCGCCCAAGGTGGCGCCGCGCAGGTAGTAGTGATACCGCGCGTGGATGTGCCAGGGCCGCTCGCGCGGTCTGCGGCCTATGCTGGCGGCCGCGTGCTTTACGGCAACGCGGGCCATCTGCTGGCTGCTGGGCGCCTCCACCTCCTGCAGCCCCTGCGCCACATCCTCAGCGCCCTCGACCTCCTCCCAAGCTGCCAACATCACTTGATGAATGTGGCCAGAGAAGTCGCCGTCGGCCTCTTCGGGCATCGCCGACAGGGCCGATGGTGAACCACCCTCGGTGACGCTGGCAGCGTCCTCGGGAACGTCGATGACACAGTCATCGAACGTCCTGTCCTGGACCTGCCAGGCGTCGGCTGCCGGCATCTGCTCGTCACGCAGGACAAGCTTGACGATGCGAGCGCCCTTCCACTGCTCACCGATGAGGCTGTGGGCGTCGACGCCGTCCAAATGCAGTTGGCGGACGTCGCTCGGGCTCCGAGGGGTCCACCAGATGACCAAACTGCGGTTGCAGCCCGGCCAGTCGCCCACATATTCCCGATTCGAATTGCCGCCCTCGCACGAAACGCACGGCACGAACGTCTGCTGGCTAAAGATATACGCGGGACAGGTGGCGCAGAGCATCAAGGACATCGGGGCGTCGCCGAGTCCGCCCGGCCAGCTGCCCCAGTGGCCGAAGGCCCTGGCTCCTGATCCTGACGCGACGTTCTCTAGGAAGTCCTCCGCGCGATCCCCGGCCAGGCACGCTCGCGCCACGCCAATGCCCGCGTCGTTGAAGACGGCGCCGGTGAAGGCCCGCGCGCACTGCAGTCTGCAGACCATCACGGCGCTGCGGCACTTGACCGCGACCTTGCCTCTGGCCGGGTCCACAAAGAGGACATGGCCAGGATCTGCCCAAGCTGACACGTGCCGGTGGGTCCTCACAGGTTCACCTACGTTGAAGCGCCCCCCTCCGGTCTCGGCGGCGCGCGCCCAACGGGCGCGGCTGACAGGGGCGATCGAGGCGGCCTCAATCATGCGCTGCAAAGCGATAACACGGATATGCCACTGCAGTGGGCTGGGTTGCACTTCACCACCAGCAGTGGGCCCGGCTCTGGCTACGCAGTCGCCCTCGCCCTACTCGCCCGCTTCGAATGGTGGCCGCGCGGAGCGTTGCCAGCCGGGGGCGACGTTGCACGGCACAGCGCCGCCCACGTGGGTGAGCCTGTTGCCCGCGAAGATGGCGTAGGTCAGCATGGATTCGAAATTGGAGGAGATTCCTTCGCGCTCCAGGTGCTCCCCGGCGGCGTTTAGTGCGCGTCGCTGCATGAAGCCACGTCGCCCTAAGAAGCGAGCTTGCCGGCGTGGAGCACGCGTGCCCACCCGGGCCCCTCTCCTCCTCAACTCCTCCACGAACAACTTGGAGGTCACCCCGCCTTCGTCGTCCACGACGAAGGTCTCCATGGATCCGACTTGCTGGATTCCTGATCTGCCGACTGCTGCCAGCAACGTTAATTCGCACCTGTCCGCGATCTCCTGGCCGTCGCGCCACCTTGAGGCCAGCAGATCAGGTTCAGCATCATCCAGTCCTTGAAAAAAAGATGTCGCATCCAATGTGATGGTTGAATCGCGTCGAATGGCTCTGCGTGGTTTGGCGGGCTGGTGGTAGCCGCAAACGGCACTTCCGACAGTCGTTGACCACTGTGGGGATGAGGTCAAGAATTGCCTGTGGCATGTTGGCTGCAGGCAGTGCTCGTGCCACCTCCTCCTCAAGTGGCAAGTCACCACGGGAGATGTAGCATGCGTGGCTCTCGCGTTCGCGTCTCGTGCGGGTCGCCACGTAGTGCTCGCGGTGACGTTGCAATGCGAAGCGAGCCTAGTCTGCAGGCGTTGGGTTGCATACAGCAGCGTCGGCAGCTCGTGCCGCTGTCCGTCTCGGTGCTGCGTCGGCTACTGGACTGGCTCGTCGTCGTGGACCGGCGACCCAGTTGCCAGAAATCCACTACCCTGAGCTCCAGCGCTGAAGGATGAGCTGGCTCCTGGCGCGCTGGATGGTGCTGGCGGTAGTGTTGCCTCGCCTGCTGCTCCGACGTCGGCTCCTCCAGGTAACTTAGTTGAACCTGTTGATCGCTGGTCGGGCGGCGGTCCTCCAGATCGCGCAGGTGCTCGTAGATGCTGACCAGTACGTAGACGCGGCCGTACATGAAGATCCGCGAGCCTGCACTTGCTTAACTCGTGGGCGCGAGCCGCGTAGTTTCCCCTCGCGGCAGCTGGGGCACTCCCAATGGATTAAGGCGCTGCGAGGGCGCCCGCAGGTGGCTGGGTCTCGGGAGTGCATGGGCGAATGCGATCGCACGTTGCGTCGGCGCGCCTTGCGCGAATTGCGCGTGCGCTCAGCAACTGTGGCCCTCCTGATTCGGCCCTCTGTGGCCCATGAGGCCACTGCTAGACAGGCCGCCGCATCGACATCGCATTCGCGAACACAGTTCGCCTCTCATGCGTCGGAGTCGGTCCGCGATGCCCTGGACAAACCGTTCGGACATCTTCCATGGCCAGACCTGGGCGTCGGTACCGTTGGGGGCCCCGCGTGCATGCGCGCTTGTTGGCGCGCCTGAGGTCGACGAACTGCTCGAGGATCTCTGGGGCGTTGGAGACAACGCAAATGGTCTTCTCAAAATGCCATCGTGGTGATCTCGAACGCTCAGTTGGCGCTGGTCGAAGATGGAAGTATGTACGCCTGGTGCTGATAATGCCTCTGGCCAGGGCGGCTCAGGTCGGGCTGCTCGTTGACCACCCCCACATGTGGGCTTCAGTTGAGTTCCTTACGGGGCCACGGAACGTGTGAAGAGTGTGCCAAAACGGACGGGGGAACGCTATGCGGCCACACGCCTTGTGGGCGTCGGCGGAGTTCCTTACTGGGACATGAAACGTGTGAGATGTGTGCCGAGATTGTCAAAGAACGCATGCGGCCACACACCCCCTGGGGGCTTACATGGAGCTCCCTATGGAACCACGAACCGTGTGAGGGGCGTTACACGGTCGGTCCCACTGAAGCCTTCGGTTCAGCTCCTTACGGGGCCACGAAACGCGTGAGGGTGTAACAGAAATTGCCCGAAGAAGCTATGCGGTCAATCCCACAGGTCTCCGGTGGAGTTCCGTATGGGGCCACGACACGTGTGAGGGGTGTGCCAGGATGGGCTGGGGGTGCTATGCGGTCAATCCCGCTGAAGCCTTTGATGGAGTTCCATATGGGGCCACGAAGCGTGTGAGGCGTGTGTGTGTGTGTGTGTCTGTGTGTCATGTGTGTGCGTGCTGTGTGTGTGTGTGTTGTGCTGCGGTGTGGTATGGTGTGTTATGTGGTGTTGTGCTGTGTTGAGTTGTATTGGATTGTATTGTGTTGTTTTGTATTGCATCGGATTGGATTGGATTGCTTTGGATTGAATTGTATTGTATTGTATTGTAGTGCATTGTATTGTATTGCATTGCATTGCATTGTATTGTATCGTATTGGATTGTGTTGTATTGGATTGTATTGTCTTGTATTGCATTGGATTGTAATGGATTGGATTGTGCTGTGGTGTGTTGTGCTGTGTTGTATCGTGTGTTTGTTTGTGTGCGTGCGTGCGTGCGTGCGTGCGTGGGGGCGTGCGTGCGTGAGTGCGTGGTGCATGCGCGCGCGTGCGTGCGCGTTTGGGCGTGTGTGTGTGTGTGTGCGCGCGTGTGCTTGTGCGCGTGTGTGTGTGTGTGTGTGCCTAATTGGCCTGAGGAGCGCCATGCGGTCGGTCCCCTTCAGGCCGTCGGTGGTCCTCCTTGTGAGGCCACGAAGCGTGTGGTGTACCGAAATCGGCTGAAGCCTTCGGCTAGCTCCCTATATAGCCACGAAACGTGTCAGAGGAGTGCCGAAATGGGCTGGGGGAAGATATGCGGTCGGTCCTACTGAGGCCTTCGGTTGAGCTCCCTAGGGGCAACGAAGCGCGTGAGTGGTTTGCCAAAATGGGCTGGGAACGCTGCGCGGCCGGTCCCACCGAAGCCTTCGGTTCAGTTCCTCACGGGGCCACGACGCATGCGAGGGGAGTGACCGAAATAGGCGCGCGGGAAGCAGAGGCAGGCAGGCGGGAGGGGACAGCGGGAGATGGGAGTGTGATTCGGAGCGCTGCGGGCTCGAAACGAGGACCCAACAACACAGGAAGGTTGGGAATTGTTTGGTGGAGTTCTGGTGCCTCTACCCTGCGTAAACAGTTATGATCTTTTTCCACGCTGGGTGACGATGAGGAACTGCTTGACCACGCGTCGAGAGGTTGGCCGTCATTAGAGCTTGACTACTGCCGTTTCCATTGATCTGATTCCGGCTTCCAAATATTGCCATGTTTTTTCCCAACCATCCTGTGGTGTTGGGTCCCCGTTTTGAAGAGACGGTGGCCCGCGTCTCCTCTCCTCTTCTCCTCCTCCTCCCCCTCCGTCCTCCTCCCTCCTCCCACCATCATCATCGTCATCATCATCATCGTCGTCGTCGTCATCATCACCGTCATCGTCCTCTTCGTCATAATCCTCACGACCGTCCTCATCACCATCATCGTCATCATTATCGCAGTCATCACCACTATCACCTCTCACACGCTCCGTGGCCCCATAGGGAGCTCCACCGAAGGCCCCAGTGGGTGTGCCCGCATGCGTCCCGCACACCCATTTCGGCACACCCCTCACACGCATCGTGGCCCCATCGGGAGCTCCACCGAAGGCCCCAGTGCGTGTGCCCGCATGCGTCCCGCACACTCATTTCGGCACACCCCTCACAAGTTTCGTGGCCCCATAAAGGGGGCTCCACCGAAGGCCCCAGTGGGTGAGCCCGCACGCGTCCCGCACACCCATTTCGGCACACCCCTCACACGTTTCGTGGCCCCATAGGGAGCTCCACCGAAGGTCCCAGTGGGTGTGCCCGCATGCGTCCCGCACACCCATTTCGGCACACCCCTCACACGTTTCGTGGCCCCATAGGGAGCTCCACCGAAGGTCCCAGTGGGTGTGCCCGCATGCGTCCCGCACACCCATTTCGGCACACCCCTCACACGCATCGTGGCCCCATAGGAAGCTCCACCGAAGGTCCCAGTGGGTGTGCCCGCATGCGTCCCGCACACCCATTTCGCACACCCCTCACACGTTTCGTGGCCCCATAGGGAGCTCCACCGAAGGCCCCAGTGGGCGTGGGGCATCGTGGCCCCACCCAGTGGGTGTGCCCGCATGCGTCCCGCACACCCATTTCGGCACACCCCTCACACGTTTCGTGGCCCCATAGGGAGCCCCACCGAAAGCCCCAGTGGGTGTGCCCGCATGCGTCCCGCACACCCATTTCGGCACACCCTTCACACGTTCCGTGGCCTCATAGGGAGCTCCACCGAAGGTCCCAGTGGGTGTGCCCGCATGCGTCCCGCACACCCATTTCGGCACACCCCTCACACGCACCGTGGCCCCATAGGGAGCCCCACCGAAGGTCCCAGTGGGTGTGCCCGCATGCGTCCCGCACACCAATTCCGGCACACCCCTCGCACGTTGCGTGGCCCGATAAAGGGGGCCCACCGAAGGCCCCAGTGGGTGAACCCGCATGCGTCCCGCACACGAATTTCGGCACACCCCTCACACGCTTCGTAAGCTCCACCGAAGGTCCCAGTGGGTGTGTCCGCTTGCGCTCCGCACGCGAATTTTGGCACACCCCTCACACGCTTCGTGGTCCCATAGGGACCTCCACCGAAGGTCCCAGTGGGTGTGCCCGCATGCGTCCCGCACACCCATTTCGGCACACCCCTCACACGCTTCGTGTCCCCATAGGGAGCTCCACCGAAGGTCCCAGCGGGTGTGCCCGCATGCGTCCCGCACACCAATTCCGGCACACCCCTCACACGTTTCGTGGCCCCGAGTTTATCCGCGAGGCCTGACCTGAGGAGCGGCCCGCCACAGCCGCGCCTTCTCTTGGGTGTCCAACTGTTTGGCATCGCGCCGCGGACGCCCTGTGCGCGTCGCTGGGGCCCTCTCGGTGCGATCAGCGCGCGTCTCGCGAACTCCGCGCTGCGCTCTGTCCAGCGCCTCGCTCGCCCGTCGTCGCTCCGCCCGGCGGCCAGAGCCATGCGCGCGCTATCAGTTAACCAGCAAGCAATCCCTGCTCCACACAGCGTACGAACCGTGCGCGTCACTGTGACCCCTTAGGGGCGACCTGCGCGCGTCGCGAGGGCTCCGCCTTGCGCTGCGCCCGCAGCCTTGGACTTTGGAATGCGCGGGCAAAGGAAAAGGAAAAAGGAGGGGAGGAAGCGGGCGCGATCCTCGTGTGGGGCGTGCCGACATGGGCGTCGCGGCGCGCGGGTGCTGCCGTCGGGGTTCCCAGGGAAGCCCCCTGCACACAATTCGGCACAGCTTCATACGGTTCGTGGCCCCGTAGGGAGCGCCACCGAAGAAGATATTCACAATTGCGGTTCTCACAATTGCATATGCTTGGGTCCTTCGCCAGGATAATTCCAGGACCCTGGAACCCCAATTTCGCCAAGTGTTGTAAAGATCTGAAGCCCACATGGCGTTGGTGACAACTCGTTCTACCTGACCAGCAACGACCCAGAAAAGAACGGAGGCATCTGCGCAAGCCCACTAACCTCACCGAGCAAAACTCTCCAGGCGAATGACCCAAACATATGCAGTTGTGAACACCGCGTCGTGCACCACTTTCTGTGGAGCCCCCTATGGGGCCACGAAGCGTGCGATGGGTGTGCCAGAATGGGCGGGAAACCGCAAGCGAACCCTGCCACTGAGGTCTTAGGTGGGGCTCCCTGTGGAGCCACGGAGCGTGTGAGGGGTGTGCCAAAATGGGCGGGAAACCGCATGCGAGCCCTGCCACTGAGGCCTTAGGTGGAACTCCCTGTAAAGCCAAGGAGCGTGTGAGGGGTGTGCTGGAATGGGCGGGGAACCGCATGCGAACCCTGCCATACATAAAGATCCTCGGTGGAGCCCCCTTATGGGGCCACGAGACGTGTGAGGGGTGTACCGGCATGGGCGGGAAACCACATGCAAACCCTGCCATTGGGGCTTTCGGTGGAGCTCCTGATGGTGCCACAACGTGTGAGGGGTGTGCAAAAATGGGCAGGGAACCATATGCAAACCCTGCCAGTGGGGCCTGCGGTGGAGCTCCTTATGGGGCCACGAAACGTGTGAGGGGTGTGTGCCGAAATGGGCGGGAAACCGCATGCGAACCCTGTCACAAGGGCCTTCGGTGGATCCCCCTAATGGGCAACGAAACGTGAGGAGTGTGTCAGAATGGGCGGGGAACCGCATGCAAACCCTGCCACGGGGGCCTTCGGTGGAGCTCGGCATGGGGCCACGAAACGTGTGAGGGGTGTGCCGAAATTGACATGGATGGCAGAGGCAGGGATGGGAGAGAGGGGGGGGAGGAGGAGAGGAAGGCGACGAAGGGCGCTGTCGCTTCAAAACGAGGACCCAAATCACAACAGGCTGGTTGGGAAACATAGAATCACCAGGGTGGACTAAGGGGAGAGACCAATGTTGAGAGCAAATGGCGAAGGTTCAATCTGAGGCAGCTGCGGAGAGGAGAAAAGAAAAGACTACGAGGAGAAGATAATGAAAACGGGCACGCTTTCACCCCCGCGAACACAGTCTTCATCCTTCAGCTGGGTTTCACGGGCTAACTGATGTTGCTATACATTACTTCCCCGCATCTAACCCTTAAGCTTTGGTCGCGGAAAACATGCCAATTTACATGTGCCTCAGAAGTGCTCCCATGAAGGACCCGAGTCGCTGCATGAAAGCTACCAACTACATCAGAAACACAGCGGCACGACTGTCAGAGAGGCACGAGCAATCATACCCCGGCGGCTGCCAACTGAAAGGGCATGGCAACATGACGCCCCAAGAGTGCTTATTACGGCGGCTACATCAACGTAACGTATCCTGGCATGCTGACACACACACATAGATACCACGCACCATCTTCCGTCTTCTTTATCTCGACCTCGATGCACTTTCCCTTGAAGTCGCCGCTAAACTCAACCTGGCAACGATTGCAGGGTAACGTGTTCAGTTCTGCGCTTTCCCAGCGTGCAGCGGTTGCCTGCTGTCCCCAGCTTGATACAGCAATCCTTGTGAGTTGACGGGCGAGGTTCAAAGACTATAACACACTGGTGTATGTGTATCCGCCACCGTGCCGCGAGGCACTGAGTGGAAGGCCCTCAGGTCCATTGCAGTCTTCTGTATCGAGTGCGGCAAATACTCTTCAAGAGGCCCCTAAGGCCGCACCAAAGCAGCCCAAGAGACCCCCCCAAAAAAAAAACCAAGACGGCCCAAGAAGGCCCCCAAGACGGCCCAAGAGGCCCCCAAGACGGCCCAAGAGGCCCCAAGACGGCCCAAGAGGCCCCCCAGAGGCCCCCAAGAGGAAAAAGTCGAACTGGCCTTGGGAGTCTTTCCCTCCAATGTATCCTCCAAGACACCCAACATCACCCCGAGAGCTCCCAAAAGCTCTGAAAAGGCCCAACGACGCCTCCAAGAAGGCCCCAATAGCCACCTCAAGAGACATCCGAGAGGCTTCCGAGAGGCAAGCCAAGGGACCCCAACAGGCATCCGACAGGCCTCTGACCCACAACATAGGCACGGCAGCGGGATGACCCGAGGGCCACTGGATCCACCGCCCCCGTGTCAACAAGGGTGGACGGCGTGCCAAAGGTCAGGCAACTGTTAATTATTTTCCATGGCTCCCAGGGGCCTTCGGCCTAATGCGCCGGCCACCCGGAAGGGCGCGTAAACTTGCCAACCCATCGGTCTCTTCACCCAATAAAGACCCATGAATTTCCGAAGTCGCCGGTCTTCCCGCTCTAGACGGTCCCGAGATGGCCTCCAAGGCGCCCCATAAGACCCGTCAGCTTCCCAGGTCAGCAGTCTACTCGCTCCAAGACGGCTAAAATTGCTGAGGATGTCCTCAAGACAGGTAAGATAGCCCCAAGAGAGCCCAAGACAGCCGCAAGATGCCTCCAAGACAGCCCAAGATGCACCCAAGATGGCCCAAGATGGCCCCAAGATAATCCAAGACGGCCCGAGAGGCCCACAAGAGGCCTCCGAGAGAGCCTCCAGGAAAGCCCGAAGAGATCTCTCCTCCTCTTCTTCTTAGTATTATTAATCATACGAAGTATTATTAATATTGGTATTAATATTAATAGTCTTGGTATTACGAGTGTCAGCACCAATGTTATCATTATTATGTTTGCTGCTTTTCTTGCTATTATTACTCGCATTGATACTAATATTATGTTTGTTATTTCTCCCTGGCGTGTTCCCCGAAGCGTTTCCACAACCGTTCGGGAAACACATAGTCCGATAGTTTGGCCGAGCTCTGGCCACAACGTTCGGCAAGATAGGCGCTTACAAAAGGCAGGGGGTACGGTGATTCGTCGTAGGCGTCTTCGATCCGCCGACCCATGCTGGCTTGCCACAGCGGTGCACGGCGTCCCAAACTGTTATGACGTGGTGCCTCCAAGAAGGCGGCCTCAAGCTGGCCCAAGACCGCCCAACAGGCCCCCAAGAGGCCTCCAGGAAGGCCCGAAGAAACCAGCATAAGTGCTGTTTTGTACGTTGTTTGGCTGATTGTGGCATTTCTTAATTTCTGGCCTCCCGACGGCCCACGAAGCCCAAGAAGACCCCAAGATCGCCCCCAGAGCACCCAAGAGGCCTCCTATTTAGCCCCATGACGGACCAAAGAGGCCCGCAAGACGACCCAAAGAGCGCCCCAAGGTGGCCCAAGAGGCCTCCAAGACACCCAAGATGGCCTCCAAGATGGCCCTGAAGCGCCGCAAGAAGGCCCCAGGACGGCCCAGACGGCCAAAGGGGCCCCCAAAAGGCACCAAGAGGCCCAATGAGGCCCCCAAGATGCCTCGAAAAGGCCCACCAGGGGATGCCCAGTGGGGTCTCGGCCCAGCCCGTCAGCCACCCGGGCACTGAAGGGGTCCTCTCGGAAGTTGAAAGATTTGGCGAAAATTCCCCGCCGATTTTGGTGGCAGGCTGGGTTCCCGGGTTCCCGGGTTCCCGGTTCCGGGTTCCCGGGTTCCCGGTTCCAGGTTCCAGGCCGATTTCGGAGGGCGGCGAGGTTCCTGGGTTCCTGGGTTCCTGGTCGATCTTCTTATCGATCGGTCTCACCATCAATCTCATTACCGACTTCTCGATCGATCTCACCATCGATCTCACAATCGATCTCACTATAAATCTCACAAGCGATCTCACTAGAGATCGCATGAGCGATCTCGCGATCGATCTCACTATCGATCTCATTGAATCGATTTCACTCTCGGTCTCACGATCGACCTTACATCGTTCTCACTATCGATTCCACTATCGATCTCAATATCGATCTCACTATCGATCTCGAGGTCCATAGCATCCATTTTCAAATCATCCACTGATTGGGGTTTTCTCAGGTGTAATTGTTCCTGGTACCGTCGCTATGATTTGTTTCGCTTCCGGTTCCACCTCAAATCCTGGAACATTTGTCTCCCGTTTCCCAGAGCCGCTTTTTCACCGTTGTCACGTTCCAGAAACATGTTGGGACAACGGCAAAAAAAGGCAGCCCTGCCGTTTCAGGGGCACACTATGGAAGTCTCTGCCCCTTAAAAGCAAGCGTCCCCCTCATCCACTCGAACGGCCGCCGACTGCTGCCGCTGATCCCTCGTCTTAAGGGCCTCTTGTGGCCTCCTTCGGCCGTCCACGGGCGATCCCAGGGGCCTCCTGGGCCGTCGTGGAGGCCTGGGAAACCGAGAATCGGCGGTGCGCCCGAGGGGGGGGAGTAAGAGGGGGTACGCCTTCTGAAAGCCGACTTCTCAGAAGACCTCGCGCCTTCTGATAAGATCTCTGCCTCTTCGGAGAACACTTCGAAAAAACGTCTCGAAAGACCGGAGGCCTTGCGAGCCTTCTGAGAAGGCCCGCCCCGTCTGACTTCCCCCTGGGCTCACCGCCGAGAGAAAGCGAGCATGGCAGAATCAGACAAAAAAGCCGACGAAAAAATCCATACGAACGATAACGAGAAACAGGTCTTACGCAAGAAGACATAGCGACCCTACGCCGCGGCTTACGCGGGCCGCCAGCGCGGCAAACCTGCGTGGAGAAGAGAGCGCCCACACGCCACCTGACGCGGGAGGCTTGCGCGCGAATGTGTCGGCACAGTCGACCCCTTGCCCTTTCCGCCGCTCATGCGATTGCAGTTTGGGGGCTCTTTGGGAGTCCGCTGGGGGCCGTCTTGAGGCCTCTGGCCAGCCTCGGGGGCCGGCCTGGAGCCCTCTTGGGGCGTGCTGGGGCCACCGGGGCCGGCCTGGAGGCTCAGGCTGTCCTGTCGTGACTTGCCGGGCCTGGCCCCGCATCGTCTTGCCTCGTCGCCCTGGCCCGCCCTGGCCCCGGTCCGAGGCAGAGTGGGTGCCGCGCGGGTCCCTGGCCCGCGTCGGCTGCAGAGGGTTCGCCCGCCCTGTCTCGGGAAAAGGCTTCCTCTGGAACCTGGGCGCCTCCTCCTCCTCCTCCTGCTCCTTCTCCTCCTTCTCCTCCTCCTCCTCCTCCTCCTCCTCCTCCTCCTCCTCCTCCTCCCCGCCGCCGCCCACCAGCGAGGTGTCGCCAGAGGGTCCGCTTGGGCACCGGATGGCTCCAAGAGGACCTCCGAGAGTCGAAAATCCCGCCAGCCCTTGGGGGCGTGGGTGGCGCACAGGATAAGTCATTCCGACCTCCCTTTCCTCTTGGGGGGGGAGGCTCATGGCGGTTCCCTATCAACATACATCCCCTCGCCCACCTGACCCGAGGCGAACCCGACAACATGAGAACACCCCCCCCCATCCATATCACAAAAAACATCACAAAGTGCACGTTGCTGCAAAATCTGGATCATGCGCGGGCACCCTGCAATCACATTGGAGTGGCTTTTGACCAGGACGAAGGGGGGGGGGCAGCATATCGCCTGCTGCGCGCAGAATACGAAATACACCTTCCGGCATCGATCATGCGCGGGCGCCCCGCGATCACTTTGCACTGTCATTTGACAGGGATGGTGGTGGTGCCCTGGCACGCGCGGCTCGCCTCGCGGGCGTCGCGCACCTGACTGGCGCCTGCATTGGTTCCTGATGGTTGTCGATGGCGCCCCCTGCCTAAGCTGAGACTCGGGTGTGACTTAAGTCGTGGGAGGGCGGGTGGGAGTGAGCGAGACAGTGTGCAGCGTTGCCACTAGGAACTTGACCTCTCCCCCTACCCTGTCTCCCTCGGTTGGGACGGGCCTTGTCGCGGGTCGTTAAAGCGTCCAAACAGGCCCAAGAAGGCCCCCAAAGGGCCCCAGATGGCCCCAAATTGCCTCCAGGATGGCACGAGTAGCCAAAGATGGCTTAAGATACCCTCCAGCATACCTACGAGGGGCACCCAGGCCGCTGCAGGGACGGCTCGAGCTGGCCACAGAGCCTCCCAACGATATCCTCGAGAGGTCAGCATCCTTCAAAAACCTGGCGGTGTTCAGAGTGCGTGCCGTCTCGGCTTCTCGCGTCTGATGGGCTTCGGAATTGTCAGGGTGGCACCAAGATGGCCCAAGCTCTCGGGCTGCAGAGGGGGAGGGAGGGCGCAATTGAGGATCCTACCATTTCCAAATCGATGACATCCAGGATGACTCCAAGAAGGCCCTGGCAGCCCGAAAAATCCGCAACGGCACTGATGGTTGACTCCTGCCGTCGTCGTCGTCGTCCTCGTCGTCCTTGTCGTCCTCGTCATCGCCTTCCTAGCCTATCTTCTTTGTCCTCCTCCTCCTCCTCCTTCTCCTTCTCCCATTTTCTCCTCCTCATCATCCTCCGCGCACCTAGGGTTCACCAGAAGTTGAGTGGGAACGTGTCTTGTCAAATTCCCATTCCTTCTGATCCCCGTCATCATCCTCATCGTCCACTTGCTCCTCCTCCTTCTCCCTCCTCCTCCTCCTCCTCCTCATCCTCCTCCTCGTCCTCCTCCTCCTCCTCATCATTACCCTCCTCTTCGTTATCCCTGTCTTCGCCTCTTTCTCATGCGATGGGGCCGCGAAGGCATTTTGGTTCACTCCTGAGCCTGCTCAGGCTAATCTCGGGCTTCGGTTTGACGGCTACCCCCTGTGCTCTGCGGCACGATCCTACACATCCCTGATCAAAACAACTCGTCTGGACATCGTTTCTGGATGGCCGGTGTGAACAAGAAGAATTCCACGACGTTGCCAGGGCTTCCAGAATCTGCAGATCTCTACCATTAGGGAATCCACCTGCTTGACAAAAGCAAAAAACACTGAATGGACATACACTGTCGGAGGTCCGCGCGGAGTTCTTAGGTCGACGCTGGATCCCCCCCTCCTCCCTTGCGCGCGGAGCGCGCCAGGGGTGGCGCCGGAGGCGCTGCCAGGAAATGTTCAGCGCCGACCTAAGAAATCTGCACGGACATCCGAAAGTTTGCCTGTATGCAGTCTGTATGTTCCACGATTAGATACCTCACGAACGGGATCCGAGTGGATGGGGTCCGAAGATTGCGACGCATCCCCCATGCATCGAAGATGCATCGGCGACATCGGCGATGCATCGGCGACGTCAGCGTGTATAAAAACAGACCCCACATCCAGCCTCATCGCCGATGTATGGGCGATGCGGCGCGATCCTCCATCTCATTTACTCTGACCCCATCTGCGAGGCATACACCCCTCCGCTAAATCAAACACAAGCTTTTCCCCGCGACATGCCGGCGCCTCTGGGCGTCAACGTTCGCGCCGAATCTGGCCACTGCATGTTGCTTCTGCCCCCGCGGGACGTGTCACGCGCGTCCCTGAACATTAACAAAATTGGGGGGCGAGCGGGTTGGATAAAAACTTGTGTTTGATTTCGCGGAGGGTTGTAGATCGATGCTCGCAGGATATTCTACCTCCCGATGGTACCGCTCCAAGCTGCCCCCACCCGTGGCAGCCGCCTTGTATTGGTCCTCTCCAGGCTTCTGAACGAGGTACGCGCTGCCGACCTCGGAAGCCCAGTTTCGGAGAGGCCGCGTCAGAGGCTGGGCTCGGCGGGTTCCAAACATCGACGACCAACACAGTCTCTTCAAAATTTGGGGGTCGAACGAACGAATCTGTCGTCGCCGGAAAGGGTCGGCGCCTCTGCAAGGGAGGCATGCGCGCCTGCAGCACGCTGGTCCTCTTAGAGGACTGGGAACCTGCAAAACATACACATGATTCAGTGTTCGCTCATGAAACGGAAGGAGCAGGGGAAGCAGGAGTTGGGCGGACAGAACAACAGTGTGGAAAAATCCGTACAATGTGTGACTGCTTACCAGTCCGCGAATTGCACGCACGCCCACGCTCGACACCCAAAACGTACAGCTTGGGGGCCGGCCTCACGCAAACATGTGCTCACATCAGATGGAACAAGACACCGGCCGCTTTAGCTCCACGAGATGGGCCGAAACTGGGCTCGGGCAACTTAAAGGCGAGCGATGGGCGGCCCTGAAGGGGAGAGGAGACGATGGCGATGGGGATGCAGACTGGATGCCAGGGCTTGGCACTCATATGCCGATTGGGAATGAATGCGTGGGAAGTGAAAGGCGGGGGGAGGGAAGGCGAAAGAGTCCAGGATGGAGATGGGGAAATGAACGGGTTGGGAATGCGAATGGATGATTCCGCGAAGGTCTGCAGGAAAGTCGACCAGCTAATTTCGCATGGGGGCGTGTTTGACGATTGCCTAGCGGCATGAGCAAATGTGCATCACTGGATCTCGCAATATCTTGAAGACGCCCAGGATTGCGCGTTGTGAGACATGACAGCGGCATGCCTTTGTAATGATTCGCGCTGCACATCAGAAGCTGGACCGGGGCAACGACACTACGTTCAGCCCGCTTCGTGAACGACGCATGGGCGTGAGAGGCGGAGCTGTTCGGGCGGGCGAAACGGGGTGAACCCCCATAGCTAGGACAAGGTCGGCAAGAAAGTCTCGCCGTGGCGTGATGTGGTGTGGCGTGTATACTGGTGGCTAGGGGGTGTCCTGTGGTTGTCCCATGGTTGAATTGTAGTCATGCGGCTTGCCTTGGCAGTTTGTCCCTCGAACACTCGCGTGACATTTTGCGAATAGCGCGCGTAGCACAACACCATACCAATCGCAACCGCCGTCTCAACTAACACCATGATGCGTTGACGCGTAACGTCGAAGATACGAGTGAATAGGGTACTTGCTAATCAGACGCACACGCGTGTGTACATCGGCATGTGGCAGCCATTCGGGAAACCATTCGCTCACAAACGAATTACAAACTAAAACATTAACATAAGTTCGGTCAACGTGGGTTACTATCGGGCTACAACAAAGAACGCGAACAGCCTACAACTATTCAGAGAAACTCCCAACCCAGCGGGGTGGTTGTATGGAAATGTGGGAGCGGGCAAATCTGGCCCCGCGTGAGGGCTACCCGAGCGATGTTCAGGATGAAAGTTTCTCCGTTCATTCGATTGCTCGTACATCGCAAACTACTTGGATACCGAATCAGCTGGCTACCCAGTTGTATACCTACCACCGTTGGCTCAAAATCCATGTGGTAGAACACATTGTGGTGGCCATGGTGGCACTTGCCAGCGCTGCTAATCCCACCAACCCTTTAGGACGTAGGTGGTCCAGAGAGCTAGAGAGCTTTCTCTTCAAACGCCCTTTTTCCCAATCTGGAAGGGGCTTGCCCGAAAATTGGAAAATTACAACCAACTAAGACGGATTCCACACATGTCGGCACCAATCCCAACTCAGTTGTACCAGATACAACCGTTTTGGGAACTCCTTGGGGGGTCCTTAGATGTTCCTTGAAGGTTCCTTAGAGACTCCCTAGCGACTCCTTAGAAACTCCTTCGAGACTCTTGAGAGGCTCGTTACCGGCTCCCTAGGGGTTCCTCAGAGGCTCATTAGAGGAACCCCAAAAGATTGTTGAAAGATTGTTCCCCACATGTTTCGTGGGATTATGGTTTTCATCCGTGCCGCGTCGCACCCGCGTCTCCCGCACACTTCCCCTCTCTCTTTCTCCTTCGCACACAACACAGCGCAGCACAGCGCAGCACAGCACAGCACAGCACAGCTCAGCACTGCACAGCACGGCCTAGCACACAGCACATTGACACACAGCACGTACACAGCACAGCACAGCACTGCTCAGCACAGCTCAGCACAACACAGCACAGCTCAGCACAGCTCTTTCTCGACACCAGAGGGGGTGCGCAGGGGTTGGTCCCTCAGCGCGGTCTCTATACGCGCCAATGTCGCACGGCCTAGCAGGCGTGGCACTGTCTCGACACCAGAGGGGGTGCGCAAGGGGTTGGTCCCTCACCCCGGTGTCTATACGCGCCAATGTCGCAGGGCCTAGCAGGCGTGGCACTGTCTCGACACCAGAGGCGGTGCGCAAGGGGTGGTCCCTCAGCGCGGTCTCTATACGCGCCAATGTCGCAGGGCCTAGCAGGCGTGGCACTTTCTCGACACCAGAGGCGGTGCGCAGGGGGTGGTCCCTCAGCCGCGGTCTCGATACGCGCCAAAGTGGCAGGGCCTAGCAGGCGTGGCACATTCTCGACACCGGAGGGGGTGCGCAAGGGGTGGTCCCTCAGACGCGGTCTCTATACGGGCCAATGTCGCAGGGCCTAGCAGACGTGGCACTTTCTCGACAAGAGAGGGGGTGCGCAGGAGGTGGTCCACCAGCGCGGTCTCTATACGCGCCAATGTGGCAGGGCCTAGCAGGCGTGGCACTTTCTCGACACCGGACGGGGTGCGCAAGGGTTGGTCCCTCAGCCGCGGTTCCTATACGCGCCAATGTCGCACGACCTAACAGGCGTGGCACTTTCTCGACACCAGAGGCGGTGCGCATGGGGGGGTCCCTCAGCGCGGTCTCTATACGCGCCAATGTCGCAAGGCCTAGCAGGCGTGGCACTGTCTCGACACCAAACGGGGTGCGCAAGGGGTGGTCCCTCAGCGCGGTCTCTATACGCGCCAATGTCGGAGGGCCTAACGGGCGTGGCACATTCTCGACACCAGACGGGATGCGCAGGGGTTGGTCCCTCACCCCGGTGTCTATACGCGTCAATGTCGCAGTGCCCAGCAGGCGTGGCACTCGACACCAGAGGCGGCAAGGGGTGGTCCCTCACCCTGGTCTCTATACGCGCCAACGTCGCAAGGCCTAGCAGGCGTGGCACTTTCTCAACACCTGAGGCGGTGCGCAGGGGGTGGTCCCTCAGCGCGGTATCTATACGCGCCAAATGTATCAAGGCCTAGCAAGCGTGGTACTTGTTCGACACCACAGGGGGTGCGCAAGGGTTGGTCCCTCAGCCGCGGTCTCTATACGCGCTAATGTCGCAGGGCCTAGCAGGCGTGGCACATTCTCGACACCAGACGGGGTGCGCAGGGGGTGGTCCTTCACCCCGGTGTCTATACGAGCACATGTCGCAAGGTTTAGCAGGCGTGGAATGTTCTCCGCACCAGAGGGGGTGCGGCCCTCACCGCGGTTTCCATACGCGCCAATGCCGCAGGGCTTAGCAGGCGTGGCACTTTCTCGACAACAGAGGAGGTGGCAGGGGGGGTCCTGCACCGCGGTCTCTATACGCCCCAACGTTGGAAGGGGCCAACAGTCGTGTCACTTTCTCGACATGCAACAGTATCGGCGGGGCAACGGCCACAAGCATCATTCTCACATGCTTCACTTCAGCGATCACCACTCCAGCCATAAAATAAGTGTGTGGGGCTCCTCGGTCGCGTAAGTTCGGTTTTCTGACGGGTCCTGGGATTGCTTTGGATTCGTACAGAATGTCCGAAGATCTCTGGAGGATGTTTGAAGGATTCCTAAAGGATTCCTAAGGGTATCTGGGGATCCCCCAAGACCCGAGGACTTCTGAAGGATTCCTGAAGGATCCAGGATTATTCCGGATTTTCTTGGGTTCCTGAAAGATTTTGGCAGACTCCATCTAGATGCCTGAAAGGTTCCTACGCGTCCCTCTGGATCCTCAAAAGGTTCCTCCGGATTCCAAAGGACTCCTGAGGATTCCTGATGGCTCCTGAAGGATTCCTGAAGGTCCCTGATGGATATCCGAAGAGTACTCAGGGATTCCTGAGGTTTCCTGAAGGCTCCTGAATGATTTCTCAAGGATCCTGACGGATTTCTGAAAGACCCCTGTGGCTTTCTGAAGATTCGCCAGGGATTCCTGAGGATCCCTGAGGGGCCCTGGAGGATCCCTGAATATTCCTGAGGACTCCTGAAGGATTCTTCGTGGAAGTCTCTAGGCCCCTGGAAGATGTCGCAAGTTCCTGTGGATTCCTTTGAGGATTTTAATGGGTGCCTTTAGGATTTCTAACAGAAGGATGTTCAAAGGATTCCTGGAGGATTCCTGCAGGTTCCTTAAGACTCCTGCCCCTGAGGATTCCTCAGGGTTTCGTGCCCTTGGGGGTTCGGGGAGCTTCCGAAAACATGGGCAGGGAGAGGGTGGCCGAACGAGTCGCCTTGACCCCCGCAGCCGCCGCCGAGTCGTTCGCCCCTTCCCCCCTTTCCTGCGGGCGCGGGATTCCCCAAGCCCCCGAGGGCGACGCTTCCACTGGATGCACTTCGTGCCCTCGGGGCCTCGGGGGGCCCGCGAAAACATGGGGAGGGAGAGCGCGGCCGAACGATTCACTTGGCCTTCCGCCGCCGCCGCCAAGTCGTTCGGCCCCCGCCTCCTCTCCCGCGGGCGCGGGGAATTCTCCGGGCCCCCAGGGCGACGCTTCCCATGGAAGCGTTCCGTGCCCTCGGGGCCTCGGCGAGCCCCCGAAGCCAGAGGGAGGGCGCACAGGTCGTGTTGCCCCGCGCCGCCGCCGCCGAGTCGTTCGGCCCCCGGCCCCCGCCTCCTTTCTTGCGCGCGCGGCATCCCCTTCACCCCCGAAGGCGAAGCTTCCAATGGAAGCGTTTCGTGCCGTCGGGAGGTCCCGGGACCCCGAACCCATGGGGGGGGAAAACGCCCTCCGCCCCCGCCGCCGCCGAGTCGTTCGGCCCCTGCTTCCGTTCCTGCGGGCGCGGGGGCTCTCCCAACTCCAGGGGGCGACGCTTCCAATGGAATCCTCCTCCTCCTGCTTCTCCTCCTCCTCCTCCTCCCCCTCCTTCTCCTCCTCCTCATCATCATCATCATCATCATCCGCTTACTCCTCCTCTTCCCTCCTGCCTCCTCCCCCTCCCCCTCCCCTTCCTCCTCCTCCTCCTCCTCCTCCTCCTCCTCCTCCTCCTCCTACTCCTCCTCATCTTCCTCATCCTCCTTGTTCGTTTCCACGTTCTCCTCCTTCTCCCTCCTCCTCCTTGCCCTCCTCCTCCTCCTCCTCCTCGTCCTCCTCCTCCTCGTCCTCCTCCTTTTGTTCCTCCTCCGATTCCTCCTCCATCCTCCCCCTCTTGGGGTACGACGTCTTATCCAACCCTTCATCCCACTGCAATGTACTCCACAGCCCTGATCAGGACAACTCGCCTGGGCATCGTTTCTGCGCGGGCTGGTGCGATTATGCGAAGCGTCTAGAATTTCTAAGCGCACCTGTGCCCACACTCCAATTTGCCCTCGGCACTCACTGTGACCAATTCGTTCCCCATGGAGTTACTCAGTCGTGCCATCCATGAGGGCGTCCGCACAATACTTCCACGAGCCTGAAGCGAACACACGGTAGTTGAGTGGGCGTTTCACTCACCCAGCAGACCTACTTGCCGACGAGATCGACGAATGACGTCGTAATGAGTAATCAACCAAATTGAAGGCTGCCAGGAGGCGTGCACACGAATGACGTTGGCCTCTCTTCCTGCACAATATGCTCCGACAACATATTATTCTGAGCAGCTCCTGAGCAGCTCTACTCACTGGCCCCTTGACTTCTGCCCCTAGAGAGACGGCCTGCTTCAGGATGTCGATCTTCAGCGGTGTCTCACCCGTGGGGGCCTTGGGGAACCTGGACGCCAACCGCAGGGACGGGATGCTGGCGTAAAACGGACAGGCGACGCGAAGCAACGCCGACACTGACAAAGAAGCGCGGACTATCGGTCATAAAGGGGAGGCGGGAGGGCAGGCAGGGGATGGGAGAGGAGAGGACGGAGAGACGGCGGGTCACCGCAGGCCGCCTGCCCGCCCCGGGCGCGGCGCGCCATGGAAGCCCCATGCGTCGCGACTGCTCGGCGGCCAAAGCAGGCGTCAGCCGATGGGACAAGAGGAGCCCCCCGCCCTGCCCAAGGCCCACCCTTCCGCCACCGACAGCCGAGCTTGCCCCCGCCCCCCAGCTTGGTGGGCCGGCTGGGAAAGACCACGGGGAAAAACCAATCGTCAGGGGCCGCAACTTGTCACTGGATGACGAACAAGAGGTGGCTGGCGGCGGCCTCCTCCTGAGGCGGGCGTGGAAGGCAGAGTACTCCCGCGTGGGCACACACCCTGAACAACTTCAAAAATTCTACAACAACTGCATGGTTAGAGCACGAGGTAGGCCATTGGCCTCTTTGCGGGCCGACATTCAAAACAACGCGTCTTATCACAACCATTCCCTCCAAACGAACGCGTGTACACTCGTACACGCTTTTGTCTCCGTCGCGTTCGGTGCACACGCTCGGGTGCGTTCCTTCGGGCGCACTGCTGCATCGCAGTCGTGACGAGCGTGGCCTGCAGTGGCAAGCGTTCGAGGCGCTGCTGCGCGCGCGGACAGAGCGGGACAGAGAGAGAGAGAGAAAAGCTCTCGACACAGGCGGCAGTCCGAGCAAACGCTGCTGACCGACCCAGATACATAGCCCCATCATCAGATCGTCGTCGTCATCAGCAACCTCCTCCTCCTCCTCATCATCATCATCATCATCAACAGCAGCGATATCGCCATCGTACTCTTCTTCTTCTTCTTCATCATCATCATCATCATCATCAGCATCATCAGTTTCGTCATCCTCCTCATCGTCGGCGGCATCAGCAGCTGCATCGTCATCCGTTTTCTGCAACACCATAATCATCAGTCGCAGCAGCAGCACCGTCATCATCATATGACGAATAACAATAATTTATCATCACAATAATAATGATAATAACAGTCATCATCACCATCAACAGCATCGTCATCTGCATCACAATCATCGTCGTCGTCGTTGTCGTCGTCGTCGCCATCAGCAGCATCATTATCAGCATCATCATCAGCAGCAGCATCAGCAGCATCATCAGCAGCATCGCCGTCGTCATCGTTTCAGTAATCATCGTCATCATCATCATCAGCACAATCATCGTCATCTTCTGAATCTCCATCGTCATCAGCAGCATCATCATCGTCGTCATCAGCACCAGCGTCATCATCACCATCATCAGCATCGTCATCACCATCATCAGCAACACCACCACCATCATCATCAGCATCAGCATCATCATCAGCATCATCAGCATCGCCGCCATCATCACCCTCCTCATCATCAGCATCGTGATCGTCGTCATCATCATTTGTCATCATCATCATCATTATCAGCATCGTCACCATCAGCCCATCAGCAACATCAGCAACATCAGCAACGTCAGCAACATGATCACCATCACCATCACCAGCACCATCATCATCACAATCATTATCGTCATCAGAAACATAATCATCAGCAGCAGCATCATCACCACCATCACCATCATCATCATCAACAACATCATCCATCATCCATCATCATCACTAGCATCAGCATCACCCTCATGAGCATCCTCATCCTCATCCTCATCATCATCCTCATCATCATCCTCATCATCCTCATCCTCGTCCTCATCCTCATTGTCATCGTCATCGTCATCGTCATCCTCCTCCTGCTCCACCTCCTCCTCCGCATCATCATCATCAGCAGCAGCATCAGTATCAGCATCAGCATCAGCATCGGCAGCAGCAGCAGTATCATCATCATCATCATCATCATCATCATCATCATCATCATCATCATCATCATCATCATCAGCATCATCATCATCATCATCGTCGCCATCATCACATGCAAGCTGCAGAGATTCTACATGTGAACGGTGCCCAGAACCACACGCGAGCCGAAGGTTCCGATACTGGGGCAGCAACGGCACCCTGCACTGTTGAGTAAGCTGCAGTGGCCGCCAAACCAAACTCGCTGACGGCGGAGGAAGTCGGAATCCTCTCCCGCCGCTTCTGGCCGCCGCTGCAGGCGCAGGCGGCCCGTGCCTTCAGCATGGAGCCACGCTCGGGCTCGAGGATCTTCGGAGTACGCGCGCGCGCGGGACGGCGCTCAGGCAGAAGCGCTTCACAACCGGCGCCGCCCGCAATGTCGTTCGCGGCGGTGCCGTACGGCCTTACGCTGGACATTATCTGCCTGTTGCGGACCGTTACGACTGCAAGAGCTGAATGTTTGCCCCACGGCGCTGTCTATGACCCGCCACGTACGACTGCAATCAAGGCTCCTCCTCCTGGTCACCTCCGTCTCCTCCCTCCGCTCCCTGTCATCATCCCCCCCGCCCCCTGTTTTCACACGTCTTCCCCCCTCCGCCTCCTCCTGCCCCGGGGCGCCTGAATGGGCGTCCGCTGCTGACCTCGGCACTCGCGATGGCCGATCTGAGCCGGGGGACCGCGATCTCCGGGGCGACCCGTTCGCCCGCGCAGGGGCCCTCCCGGAGCCCTGCAGATAGTGGGGGGCCCAGGGCTCCTTTCGCGCTGCCGATGGGCTGGGCACTGCAGGCTGAGGAGGCAACAACCCAGGGACGCTACACGGCCCGACCTGCCAGAAGGGGGAGGGGGGAAGAGGGTGAGAAACCCAGGGCCCGAACCTGGAGCTTCCGCAAGTTGCTTTGAGAGCCGCCCTGACATGCATCTTCGCGGCAGGGCGCGACAACGCTATGAGGCGCGCCCATGTGCTCGATGGCGTGGCTGTCCAAGGCTGGCAAGTTCCCCCGAGGGAGAAGAACAAAAGGTGGCGCCTCTCCTCCCATGCCACCCCTGGCCCCACCTCTGCGGCGAACGTGCCACACAAGGAACGATTACCCTTGGACAGGGCCCCGAGTCTGGCGACACCGAAGCTCCTCAGCTTGCTTCCGGGCGAGACCGACAGCACCCCCCTACTGGAGTCTCTGGGCTGCGTGCGCAGTCTCTGGCGGAGGGAGGCCGCGACGAAGAATGTGCCCCAATATTTCTGGAAGCAAGACTTCTTCTCGTATGTGGCTACAGTCAGGAACTTTTGGATAGCTTGCCGTCACGGCGGATCCGGCGACAAGCTGTGCCCTGCGAGCGGATAGCGTGTCGCCCCGCTCCGCGGGGCGGGAGGCCGGGAAAGGCTGGGGACGTGCACGCTTCGAGGCCAGGAAGTGAGCGCGAAGAAAATTGGTACGATGCCCAGAGACAACTGTTGTACAAAACCGACAGCTGCCGCCGTCGGGCAGGCGGCCTTCAGTATCAAATGAACAACGACAGCGGCGACGCCGAAAACGAACCCAGTTCATAATGAACAAGAACTGCTGTCGGACTTTGTACCCATTGTTTCCGTACCCATCCCGATCGTTCTGAGAGTTGCGCCGAAGCGCGGTGGGCCAGAACCGGAGGAGCGACACGCTATCCGAAAATTCCCGAACGTGCGGCTACTGTCTGTAGCCCCGCTGGCTCCGGAGGGCCCTGGTGCCAACCCCGCTGCGCCCGCGCAGGCCGCCCAGCGGCAGCGAGCGAGGCCAGGGACCCTGACCTCCCAGGAGGGCCAAAAAGTAGCACCAAGGGACTTCTCATGACCATTTCAGTCGAAACCTATACGCAGTCCAGAGAGGCCTCTACGGTCGGGAATGATTGCGAAGCGTGCCGCCGCGGCGGCGGCCCTGGCGACAAGCTATGCCTTGCAAGCGGATAGCGTGTCCGCTCCGCGGGGAATAGCGTGTCGCGCCGAAGCGTGGTGGGCCAGAACCGGCCGACACGCTATCCAAAAGATCTTGACCGTAGAAGTCTAAGAGGGCGCCTCTGGTAGCCATCTTGAAAGCCAGGGAGGCTGGGCTCAGGTTCTGCCCTCCCACTGCTGCTCAAGCAGAGACAGAAAGAGATCACCCCAGGCCTGAGACATGCCACTTTGAGATGTGTCGTTTTGCAGCGCACCAGAGCCACAAGAAAGCTCTGGGCCGCCCGCACAGCCCCGAGCACTATGGCAGCTGACGGACGTCACCACTGGCCCCCCACAAGCTGCCGAAGCATGCCCAACTACTCCTCAAGCCGGGGGCGCGCCGCCTTCGCCTGGAGCCGGGCCGCTGCGGACCCACGTAATCACCATGTGCTTCTCAACGGCCGCGCTGTTGACGGGCATGGCCCCACGGGCGGCGTTGGGGTCCGGCGCGCCAGCCGCGGTGACCGTGGGCCACACCAGCGCAGAGCCTGCCTCGGGAGACACCAGCAAATCCAGCAGAGGCGAGGCGAAGTGTGTCTCCCCGCCAGCGCCATCCGGCAGCGTGCTCACGTAGAACATTACCGTGGCCACCCGCTGGCCGCTAAGCCACAGGCTGGCGTCGCCTGCAGGGCGTGTGTCCACGCGCGGCGGACCAGACTCGTCGCCTGGCCTGTATCTCACCACGCGCAGGGCCTCGACCCGCTCCACGGGCACCCCCATCGCGCTGGCGACCCAGCGGCGCACTGCCAGCGAGGCGGGGTGGGCGCGGCAGGCGGCGGAGCCGAGCAGGGCCGACCAGGGCCGCCCCTGCACGGGGCTGCCCGCGCCCTCGGCGCCGGCGGCCCTGCGCGCGGACGGTCGCCATAGGTCGCCGCGGTCGGCGAGGTCGACGAGCTCCTGCAGGTGCGCTGGGTCCACCGCTGCGGCCACCGAGACCACGCGCAGGGGCTCCCAGCGAAGCATCCTGGCGCCAGGCGCCGCGCCCAGGCTCTCCACTGCCCGGAGCGCGGAGGCCGCGGCCTCCGCGGCCGCGTGCGAGGAGGCCTCGCCGAGCACGCCGCGCAGCTCGAGGCCGAGCTCGGCGCAGGCCCAGCCCAGCATCGCGGCATCGTCGTCGGAGAGGCGGGCGCGCCCCAGGCGCAGCCCCTCCTCCAGCCCGGCCTGCGCCTCGGGCGGCAGGCGCTCCGTGGCGGCGTCCAGAGCCCACGCCAGTCGGGAGAACGAGTCCTGTGCTTAACTGCCCCGATGCGCCACGCGCAACACGTAGCGTGTTGGCACGGAGGCCAGCACGAAGACCGAAAACGTGGGCCTGGCGCGATGAGTTCGCGAAAATGTGGACCGGCGGGTGGCCGAACCACCACGCGGCGTGGAAACATGGACGTTTTGCACACGGCACGTGTTGAGTTTTGGCACGGGCGCACGAGGGCAGCTGAGGTCCTGTGTCGCGCCACGGCACTGCTCCAGCGCTCGCCGCCCGACCGCCTTCCACACGCCCGCGGCCAGCACACCCGCGGCGGTGAGGCTCTCCAGCAGCAGGACCGCCGCGCCGAGATCCATCTCGGGAGTCCTGGTCGCACTCTCCACTGCATCCTCCAGCAAACCGAGGGCCGGCTCACTGGACTCCTCGGCAAAGACCTCGAGCAACATGGTCAGCTCATCCTGGTCCACGGGCTCCGGGAGCCGGCCACCTGGCGTCGGGGGCCTCATGAGCTCTGGCAGCCAGCTCAATATCTCGACCTCCACTTTCTGGGCCTCCCCATCGAGACCTCCCTGCTTGGCCTGGGCTGCCTTCCATCCCACAAACCTTCCGCCTGGGCTCGTGGCGCTTTCCTCTAGCTTCCTCTGCATGCCGAGCCACAACTCTATATTGTCCATGGTCGCCTCGATCCTTGCGGCACGGCGCCCCTCGACCAGCACCCTGTTCCGTCCCGACCTCGAGCTGGTCCGGACCAGGTGTTCCCGCTTCCTCCGAGCCTCCGGCCTCACGTCCCTGGGGTGATACGGATTGTCGTGGCCCAGCAGCCTCTGCCCCTTGGGCAGCTTCTCGGGGAACAAAAAGTGGCATGAACGTAACCTGTCAGAGGTCCGCCCGCTTTTCTCGGAGCTGCGCTGGAAACCCCACCCCCCCTGCCGCGCGGCGCGCGCCGGGGGCGGCGCCAGAGGCGCCACCAGGGGGTTACAGCGCCCATCCGAGAAATCTGCGCAGGCCACCGAAAGTTGAGGCTTACCTGCCATCGCTCGGATGCCGTTCCCCGTGCATCTTTCGGCTTCGTGCGCTTACTTCTCGCAAGAGGACCCGGGATGCTCCTCGAGGATCCTCGCCGGGAAAGAAGACGCACACGCCCGAGCGACGCCGAGTTCATGCCGTTGTTTGCTCCCCGAGTCTTCTTGACTGGGCCGCCTGGCCGGCCCGACGCCCGCCCCACCAGCCCGCGCTCTCGTGGCCGGGCGGGCCGCCCAGGGCCGAGCGGGGCCACGAGGCCGCGCGGCAGCCTGGAGGCCGCCAGCAGTGCGCAGGCCGCCAGCGCCCAGGCGGCCAGAGGCCGAGGCCGCGGAGCCCCTGGCGGGGGCGCAGGAGAACCCCAGTGGAGCGCGAACTACGGTCGGACCTGGGACAGGAGACCCTCCGTCAAGAACATGAGAGACCCGCCACCGGCCAAAACGAAGGGCATTCGAGGGTACCCTCCCCCAGGATGCACCGAGAACATCTAACAAACACGAAGAACATCATGGTACCCTCCCCGAACCGACCTCGATCCTATACCTCGGTCCGCCTGTGATGGGAGGGCGGTGAATGGGGAGGGCAGAAAGGTGCCCTTTTCGGGCCCTGAAGGACCTAGAGCCCCTTTTCTGCAGCCCTCGCTGCCCACGCATTGATCGCCCCCCTTACGCGGCGCCCATATGGAGCACTCATTCCTGGTTCCGGTCATCTGCAATTCTGGTCGGTTCCGATTCCGGCCAGGAATTGTAAATTACCAGTGCGACCCTACCTAGAAATTGGAGCCCCTAGGAAAGCAGCATTAGTTGCTATGCTATGCTATGCTATGCTATGCTATGCTATGCCATGCCATGCCGTGCCGTGCCGTGCCGTGCCATGCCATGCCATGCCATGCCATGCCATGCCATGCTATGCTGCGCTATGCTATGCTATGCTATGCTATGCTGTGCTCTGCTATGCTATGCTGTGCTCTGCTATGCTAAAGCTCGGCGAAGCTAAGATGAAGGTAAGCTAAGCTAAGATAAGCCTGAGCTAAGATGAAGCTAAGCTAAGCTAAGATGAAATAAGCTAAGCTAAGATGAGATAAGCAACGCTAAGCTAAGGGAACGTCACTGGGGGAACCGCGGGGCGGATCCTGGGGGAACCGCCTGGGGCGGCGAGCACTGCCCGGCCCCTTTAAGCAAACACAGTAAGAACCCTTCTAGGCAGAGCCTAGGCAGGGAATAAAAGGTGCCGACGCGCAGGCCTGATCCCAGGCGCGCCACTTATGCAGCTGCAGTGTGGCTGCGCGCATTGTGAAGTATCACCCGATACCAGTCGACTCCCACTTGGAGGAAGACAGGGCGACATAAACATAGACTGTCGAGGGTCCGCGCGGAGTTCTCGGATCGGCGCTGGGGCCTCCTCCCTGGCTCGCGGAACGCGCCAGGGGCGGCGCCGGAGGCGCCGCCAGGGGGGCCCAGCGCAGATCCAAGAAGTCCGCGCGAACCAACGAAAGGTTATGTGCCGCCTTTTCTTTTTGAATACTAAGACGATGCCCCTCTGTTGGAGGCGCATGTCCGACCCGAGCATACAATACAACATCTTGTAGTACACCGTCTCCCGAGCGGACTGGCCAGAAAGCGCCTGCCTCTGAGCATGTACTATACGATGTTTCGGCGCGCGCGTCGCTCCTTTGGGGGGGATGCGCACGTGAACGTTTTCTTATTCGGCGTTTCGACATTGGGCGGAAGGGGGGGGAGCAGGGGGGGGGGCAGGGGGGGGGGTCTGGCTCCAGACCTCTGCTTAATGCGACTGCTTGCAGCAGTGCATCCTGTGGGGGAGACTCCACTTGCTCGAAACAGGCGCCCAAAACAGCCAGGATCTACTCCATGGGGGGGGGAGGGGGGGAGTGCGAGAGCCCGCGCCGATCGGCAAAACGACGAATAAGATAACGATCACCGCATGGTATTAATTTGTACGTTTGGGTGACGCCGGCCTGTGGACCCGCGCGTCGGACTGGAGTCGCCGCGAGCCCGCGACGGCATGGGCTCGTGGGCGCTGCCCGCAGCACCCGGGCGGTGGAGGGGGACCTCCGACCTCGGGGAGAGAGCGAGACGGAGGTCTTTCGTCGTCTTCGGCTTCTGGGGGCCCTCGCAACAAAGAGAGAGAGAGAGAGAGAGATTAATCTACAGTCAACCCGTAGAGTAAGGATGCGCGATAAGAATGCAAGGCCCTTGGACGCCCATTTCGAAGCTTTTCGAGCAGGGCGCGGCCAACGAGAGTGGTCAAGGATAGACCGAAGAGGCAAGGATGCGAGGGTACCCTTGGGAAGGTCGCCCATCCTTACTCTGCGGGTTGACTGTAGGTGGTATGTAGAATCTACGATGTGCAACCCATGTAGAGTAGGTGTCCACCACCAGTCCTTCAGGGCGTAGCGGAGCGCGCCACAGCTCATACGGAGGTGAGTGGCACAAGGACTGTGCAAGATTCCTGAAGGCCCAGACCACTAATTCGCTGGAGCTCCTGGGCGCTATTGTCCGCTCCGACCGGGGGGGCCCTCGCCAGACCCTGGGACCGTCCCAAAAAACTGTTCGGGCTGAAAGCCAGTCCCGGGAGAAATGGGTCGGGCCTTCTGGGGACCCCGTATCGACAAGATCCGGACGTCGGATGTCTGGGGCGCCCGGGAGAAAGAGGGGCGAGGGGCGCGGGTCATGGGCGACGAACGAATTATGTTTCCACCCGTGGCCTCGTGGTCTGGGCTCCAGCGCGCAATCCCATAGACACGCGATCCCGTGGATACCGTTCGCGCCCTGCATCGACAGGGTCGCGGTCGAGGAATCTGGACCGCGAGGCCGTGTATGTGAACTTGTTCCCCGCACACGAAAGGAGGAGAAGGGGGCCGATGACTGAGCAAACGGAGCTTGAGCGGAAATGGCCAGGGCAAGCAAGGCAATCGCTGGTCATGGACCCCAGGATTTCGCGAGGCAGAACCTTCTCAAATCTGTATCTGTGTGAGCCCCTCTGGTCTTCTCAGAGCCTCACCAGGTGATGGAACTGGGGCGGCTAGATCGTGCAGATCGACGGCACTACCTCACAGAAGGCAATGCTGAATCAGAGGCACCAGGGCGTGAGGCCTCCATATTCCATAGATTGAAGACTGGCCCCGCTGCCGGAAGCTGTGACAGCAAAGCCCACGCTCCGAAAACATTACCGGGGCCGGTACGATCCCCATGGCTCAAAATCGTCGTGTCAACGCCCAGAACTGCCGAAATCTGGGAAATCTGCTTAGCAACAATGCCCGATTGCACACGGCGTCTGTTCCTTCAAGGGTGGACCCAACCCGCAAATTGGAACTCGCTGCCCCAATGTAGCAGGAGGCGTATCAAACAGACCTGGCCACTGTGGAGACGGAAAGCACCTGCCGCTAGAAAGGGCGCGAGATAGCTGCCAACCATCCAGCCAACCAGCCGACCAGCCAAACAACTAGCCAGCCAACGAGTCAGCCAACCAATCAGCCAGCCAACAGCTAGTCAACCCGCCGACCAGCCAAACAGACAGTCAACCAGCAATCACTCAGCCAGCCAACCAATCAATCAATCAATCATCAACTCGGCCAGCCAGCAAGCCCACCAGCCAGGCAGCCAGCAAAGCCAGCCACCCAGCCAACCAGCGGTGGGCCTACATGCGGACGCTCCCTCTGAAGCCGTGGGGACGCGATCCATGGGAGGGGTGTGCCGAATTTGGACGTGGGCCCGCGCGCAGACTCTCCCACTGACGCCGTAGGTGGGGTGCTCCGTGTGCCGAATCGAGCTGTGGGCCCGCATGCGGACGTCAACTGCTGGGCCGATGTGGAGATCTCTGCAGGTGGGGGCACGATCGGCGCGAGAGTTGTGCCTTGGCGGCGGGCAGGAATGCGGCCTATGGGCCGTAGATGGAGCTCCATGCAGCAACTCGTTATAGCTTACAAATTGTTGTAGCATTTGGCAGCAAGGTGGCACCACCCAGGGGGGCGGACGAGATCTTAATTGGTCTGCCTGAGACCGCAATCCGCTGGACACCCCTGGTGGCACACGCAGGCAGCGACGTTCGTGCAGTCGGTTGGCATCGCCCGATATGTCTGCGTGAGACCGCACCACGCTGAACCCTCCACGAGGCGCACGACAATGGCGATACTTGCACGGCTGGCAGCGCCAAAGGACGGGTCTCGTCCGGTCTGCGAAAGAGGTCACCCTGCACGGTTTCCCCTGTGGCCGTAGGCGACCCTAGGAGGAGGAGGAGGAGGAGGAGGAGGAGGAGGAGGAGGAGGAGGAGGAGGACGAGGAGGAGGAGGAGGAGGAGGAGGAGGAGGAGGAGGAGGAGAGGAGGAGGAGGAGGAGAGAGGAGCGAGCGTCCCTGTTTTTTGGGAGGAGGAGGAGGAGGAGGAGGAGAGGAGAGGAGGAGGAGGAGGGAGGAGGAGAGAGGAGGAGGAGGAGGGAGGAGGAGGAGGAGGGAGGAGGAGGAGGAGGAGGAGGAGGAGGAGGAGGAGGAGGAGGAGGAGGAGGAGGAGGAGGGAGGAGGAGGAGGAGGAGGAGGAGAGAGGAGGAGGAGGAGGAGGAGGAGGAGGAGGAGGAGGAGGAGGAGGAGGAGAAGGAGGGAGGAGGAGGAGGAGGAGGAGGAGGAGGAGGAGGAGGAGGAGGGGAAAGAGGAGGACGGGTCGCCTGAGCCCTTCGGAGATACCCTCCAGGTCACCCCTTCAGGCCCCGCAGAAGCGCACGAGTGGCAACAGCCGTACGGCTGGCAGCCGCTCGGGGGGCGGGGCCTCGCCTGGTCTGCGTCAGACCGCACCCCGCTGGACCCGCCAGGGGCACGCGGAGGCGGCGACGGTTGCACGGCTGGCACCACCCAGGTGGGGCTCCGAACACGACGACGACGACGACGACGACGACGACGACGACGACGACGACGACGACGACGACGACGGCGGCGACGACGACGACGACGACGACGACGACGACAACTGCGTCAAACCGCGCTCCGCTGGCGGCACGCCCCCCAGGGGCGGCGCACCGGAGTGGCAGCAGCGTCACGTTCGACAGAGCGCCCGGGGAGAGCAGGCGCAGGGACGAGGCCGGGAAGGAGGCAGAAAAACGAGCGAGAGCGGGAGGAAAGGCGAGCAACAAGAGCCCTGCTCAAACGAGGGCCGAACCAAGGGGGGCACATGCGAGCCCCACCCTCACCCTCAGAAATCGTGGAGGGTAGGGGTGGGGTTCGCATGTGGCCCCCTGGAACCACAGGGAGGGTTGGGCCAGGCCCCTCCCCGCCCCAAGACTCCCGACGTCATGATTTTTATTGTAGCGTCGACCCCCAAGAATTCGACCCATTCCTCGGGACCAGTTTTTCATACTGAGTCGTGTTTTGACCGTCCCGCGGCCTGGCAAGGGCCCCCGGGAGGCTGAGAATAACCAAAAAACCCTCCGTCGAGATGTTTTCATGGCTCGAGGGGCTCTGGGCCTGTCGCCGTTTTGGGGGGTGTGCCCTGTCGCAGGTTCCCAGGTGGGCTGTCGCCCCCCACCTGGGTGCTTAGAACGACCCTCCCGATGGGCACGCCCCCCTGTCGTCGCAGGCGGACCTCCGGGGCCAATACGCCCGGCACCCGTGGACACCAGTCCTACGACTCGATTCAGAGATCGACTACAGAATCGATGTCCCCAAACATGTACGTAGCACCCCGCAATTGCGCGTAAGATTGAGGGGGCGCGCGCAGGGTGGGTCACGGGTGGGTCGCGGGCGGGTCGCGGGTGGGTCGCGGGGTGGGTCGCGGGTGGGTCGCAGATGGGTCGCGGGTGGGTCGCGGGTGGATCGCGGGGTGGGTCACGGGGTGGGTCGCGGGGTAGGTCGCGGGGTGGGTCGCGGGGTGGGTCACGGTCGAGACGACGACAAAAAAACAAAACAACAAGAATTTGCACCGCAGGAGCCCATTTCAGCCACGCACCCGGGGACAGTGTAAGACCGCTCGGCCCCTCAATATGATTGTTTGTCGAATCTACGGCAAATGCGTGTAATGTTCGTGCATCTGCAAACATTATACTTATGTGTTTGTGGTTCGACCAAAAAAGGCTACATCGATTATGTCGCTGAACTCCAACTGGAAATACGGGTTTGGTGCGGGGGCCGCTGACTCAGAAAAGAACGGAGGCTGGAGGAGGAGGAAAACGGAGGAGTCGCAGCAAATGCCCTCATTGAAACTTGAAACGAGGAGCCTAAACACAACGAGGCTGGGAAGGAAAAGGAGACCGTCGACACGCAACGTCCGTGAAACAAGCTCGGCCAAAAGCTTCGCACAGCAGCCGGAAGACACCAACGTAACTCCACGCAGGGGCCTCCTCTTACACACAGCCTCTCTGGAGGAAGAACGAAGCGGCAGAAACACAAACTTTCGAAGGTATGCGCGGATTTCTGGGATCTGCGCTGGACCCCCCTCCCTAAGGCGCGGAGTGCGCCAGGGGCAGCGCCGCAGGCGCCGCCAGGGGGACCCAGCGCCGATCCAAGAAACCCGCGCGGAGCTCCGACGGTTTATGTGTATGGCGCCTCGCTCTTCATCTGGAGAGGCTGTGTATGAGAGGCGGCCCCTCCGTAGATATACGTTGCTTGTATGCTGATGTTGTGTCCTTCCGGGGAGGAGGGCAATCATGATGACGATGATGATGATGATGATGATGATGATGATGATGATGGTGATGATGATGCTGGTGGTGATGATGATGATTATGGTGATGATGGTGATGATGGTAATGATTCTGATAATGGCGATGCTGGTGATGCTGATGATGATGCTGATGATGAGGATGATGATGATGATGGTGATGGTGATGGTGATGGTGGTGGTGGTGGTGGAGATGCTGGTGATGATGATGCTGATGATGATGATTATGATGATGATGATGATGATGATGATGATGATGATGATGATGATGATAATGATGATGATGATGATGATGATGATGATGATGATGATCGTGATGGTGATGGTGATGGTGATGGTGATGGTGATGGTGATGGTGATGGTGATGGTGATGGTGATGGTGATGGTGATGGTGATGGTGATCGTGATGAGGAGGAGGAGGAGGAGATGGAGGAGATGGAGGAGGAAGAGGAGGAAGCAGATGACACGTCTCCTCCCACTCCTCCTCCTCATTCGCGTGTCTCCTCTTCGTTCGCCCGTCTCCTCCTCGTTCACCCGTCTCCTCCCTCTGCTTCCTGCTCTCCCTCTCTCTCCCTGTCTCGTTCGCCCCGGTGCGCAGATCTGGCCGCTAAGCGCCCCGGCTGGAGCCTGCCGGCGCACGGAGCCAGCGCGAATGGACAGGATGGCGTCGGCCTGGCGATGCTTGCAACGGCGAGGACTGTTCGACCATTGACCCCTTGTTGCCCATCGCTCCTGGGCAGTCTTCTGCGATCTTCAGGAGTCTTCGAACGGTGTTCAACGGTTTTCGCTGGTCTTCTGACGGTATTCAACTGTTTCTGGCGGTCTTTGGCAGATCCCAGCGGTTTCAGGCGCGAAAGCTGGATGGCTGCGCTCAATAAACAAATGGTCCATGGTGACGACAATGACGGAGGAAGAAGAGGAGGAGGATTCAGAGAAGGATGAGGAGGAGGAGGGAGGAGGAGAAGGAGGAGGAGGAGGAGGACGACAAAGAGGAGGAGGATGAGGATTAAGAGGAGGATTAAGAGGGGGATGAGGAGGAGGAGGAGGAGGTGGAGGAGGAGGAGGAAGAGGAGGAGGAGAAGGAGGTAGAGGAGGAGGAGGAGGAGGAGGAGGAGTAGGAGAGGAGGAGGAGGGGGAGGAGGAGGAGAAGGAGGAGGAGGAGGAGGAGGAGCAGGAGGAGGAGGAGGGAGAGGAGGGGGAGGAGGAGGACGATGATGATGGCGAGAAGTGGGCACAATGTACTGAACACCTGCCCGCCGACCAGGGCAGGGACAGCGACGTCCCCCCTACCCTGCTGGCCAGTTCCGTCCCGTGGTGGAGATGCCCACAACGACGCGGGCAACATTGACGAGGATGGCGCGAAGTGGACACGGAGTGCAATGCTCCTACAGTCAACCCGTCTAATAAGGACGCACGATAAGGATGTAAGGGCCTTGGAAGGCCACGTCGACACTTTGCGAGCGGGACGCGGCCAGCGAAAGCGGCCAAGGATGGGCCGAACGGGAAGGATGCAAGGATAACCTTGGAAAGTTGCTCAGCCTTACTATGCGGGTTGACTCTACCCTCGACCAGGAAAAAACTGCTTGAACATGAACTTTCGGAGCTCCGCGCGGATTCCTCGGAGCAGCGCTGGACCCCCCTCCCTGGCGCGCGAAATGCGCCAGAGGCGGCGCCAGAAGCGCCGCCAAGGGGGCCCAACGCCGACACATGAAATCCGTGTGAAGCTCCGAACGTTTATGGTTACGCCACGTCTTTTCCTTGTACGCCCACCAGCCAGGGCGACGACGCCCTCCCTTTACCCTGGCCAGCGCGCGCCGCACAGGACCCCCCTTGGCAGCACTGGGCGGCACGCTGCGGCCTGGTGCTCTCTCAAGTGCCAAGGCCGCTCGCTGCGAGGGTTCACTCGTCCGCCGCTGTGAGACGAGCCATGCGACCCAGACCCCCGACGTCATGATTTTCTCCACGGCGTCGACCCCAGAAGTCTCGACCCATTCCCCAGGACCGGTTTTTCGTCCAGAAAAGATGTTTGACGGAGCCGAGGCCCGGTAAGGGCACCCAGAGGCCGAAAATCGCGAAAAACCTTCTGTCGTGATTCTTGCCATGGCTCGAGGGGGTCTGGGGACAGGGGCCCACGCCCCCAAGCTCTGAAGGTGGCCGTCACCGCTCATGATAAGAGCCCTTGCGCAGCCCATCGCAGGGAGGGGGGGGAGCAGCGACAGGGAGGGAAATGCCGGCGCGGACGGGGACAAGCACGGGGAGCGCGAGGGGAGGAGGGGGGGCGATGGGGAGGGGAACGAAAAGGTGGGGAGAAGGGGGAGGGAGTGAGGGAGCGAGGGAGGAAGAGTGAGAGAGAGAGAGAAATGGAAAAAGAGGGAGAGTGTGAGACACAAGATCAATAGAGAGAGAGAGAGGGGAAGAGAGAGAGAGAGGGACGCACACAAACACAAACACACACACAAACATACACATACACGCACACACATGCTTGTATACAATTTTCTTTATAGTGGAATAGAGTTGGCCATCCTGTGACATAGTGCGATATAATGTACTGTATAACGGCATGCTAGCTTGCATGCCAGATAAGATCATACCAGACCATAGCATATTATGCCACATCATACAATAGCATACCATAATATAGCATACCATGCCATGCCTTGTCATGTCATACCATAACGTGGTTACAAATGATACTACATAATAGACTACGCTGCGATATAAGTTGATCGAATAGAACAGACTATGCTACAATATAATAGGAACAACATGTAATATACGATCGTACCAGTTGAGAAAGTACACGATAGTTGAATGTGCCATGGCATGCTCGTATATACCATTATACATGACCGCACGATTGGACCTACTATGATACAATATAATATCGTATAGCATACTAGCGCATGGTCTGACAAAGTGTACTGTGACATGAAATGGTAAGATACAACGTTATGTTTAATTGTACTGTGTACTATGAATGTAGACCGTCTTGGTATAACAACATCTAGTACTTAATATAAGATAGTGTAATGTGTTGATATATAATACGGCGTGGTATTCAAAGTGCAGTATTTCATAAACAACATGCTACCATATATGATGGTATAATGTATACGAGCAGCGTATGTAAACCCAATGTAAATACATGGATGCATATTTATATGTATACATATACATATGTGTGCATGTATATATCGCAGCGCGGCACAGGCAGTCCGCACGCGCGCTCGGGCAAGCCGGGTGACGGTATTGCTAAAGAGACAAACACACACACACACACACACACACACACACACACACACACACACACACACGCACTCACACACACGCACTTGTTCTTTGGCGATCTCGGCTTCGCGTGCAGAGATGAGGCGGAGCAAATCGAGCAGACGGCACAAAGCTGACGTGCGCGGCCAGGCTCTCAGACGCAGGACCACATTGGATCGACCGCACATGCCCACCCGGGCAGGGTGGGGAGTGAGAAAATTGAGGCAGCGCCCGAAGACGGCGACGGCGGCACCAACGAACGACGCCGACAGGGTGCGGAGAGTGCGCCTGGGCTGAAGCCCGACGAGCGGGGCTGCCGGGCGAGCTGCCCGCGGTGGAGGAGACGACGGAGGACGCGGAAGCACCACGCCAATCCCGCAGTGGGAAGACTGGGTGGACACCCACACACACACACACAAACACACACACACACACACACACCGATGCGGGCACGCGTGTCCAGGTTGGCAGGGGCAAGCGCCTGCCCAGCCGAGCTCTATCAGGGGCCGAGTGCAGCACGCATAAACAGGGGGTCCCCGAAACAAGGCCCCCCCGAGACGACTGAACAGTAAGAGCAGCGTGGGGACGGGACCGAAGCGCCCCGCGTCTGCGCACCGGGAAAAACACGAGCTGCATCTTAGCTGGTCAGCATTGGCGTGCTGGCGTCTGTTGCTTGCACTACCGCACGCAGGGGAGCCCATGCGAGGGCGGACGCGGAGCCTTGCACAGCGCCCCAGACGTCGCACGGGGCGTAAAGAAGGAGACTAAATTATGAAATACGCACAGACGGCGCCCCCGCAGGGGGGGCGGGTGCAGTGGCGCCTCGCCCTGCAAGAGTAGAAGGACCCAGGCGCCAGCGGCCGTGCCCAGAGGCACGGCCGCCCCTGGATCCCACCCACCCGCTCCGCCCGCTGCGCCCGAGGGCGCAGCCAGCGAGGCGGCCCAGAGAGAGCAGGGGAGGCGCAGGGGCCATGCCACCCACACGGCACGGAAGGGGCTTGCACCCACCCCGGGGAAAACCGGGGGCCTAGCACGCCTCAGGCCGGGGAGGCCGATCGCACCTCACGGATGAGGAAGTGCGCTGGCTTCGGTCCGTCAGGAACAATCGTTGAGTCGTCGAGGGCAGTGTGAGGAAGTGTGTGCACCCAGTGGGGAGGTGGCACGGCAGACCGCCGCCAGCGCGGGAATGAAAGAGTGGAGCGGCGGCCAGACGGGCCGCTGTGCTGCACCCACGTCTTCCGACGGGGTATGGGGGCCCCAGGGGGGCGTACAGCTCGCGGTGGGGCGCTGCAGAAGATGGTAGCAGCCGCAGCGGCGAGAGGCACGGAGGCCGCACGCAGGGGTGGAAAGTGCGGCTGAGTCAATGCCAGGGGGGTCGCGCGGGGGGCTCACGTTCGGGCGACGTCGTCCCTGACCAGCGCGCCCGTCGCGCCGAATGGGAGCCCCAGGGCCTCCTCGCGGCGAAATGCGAGGGCGAGCGAGCCGAAGGCGCGGGTCGAACTGGTGGGACAGGGTACGACCCGCAGCACGCGGGAACGGAGTGCAGCGCGCCTGTCGGCCGCCAGCGGGGGGTTGAAGCACCCCGCGGGAGACAGCGTTCTGTCTACAGCCGCGGGGTGGTACCTCGCAAGGCCGCGAGTCCCCAGGGCGGGACAAAAGGCGGGAGTAAGCATGCAGTGGGCCTTGCAGGTGGCCAGCGCGCATAGGGGGAGGGCGCGGAAGCCGCGCAGTGCCCCGGAGGGCCGTGGAGGGCCGCGGGAGGCCGCGTGGCCTGCTCAGGGCGTACGCGACGACTGCTGCGAGACGATCCCGTGGCGAGGGCTGGTGCTGGGGGCGTCCCGAGGCCGCGCATGTCGGCGCGGCCCGTTAACCCACGGGCTAACCAGGGAGAACAGCATGCTGGTGCAGCTGCCTAGCGCCGTCGTCGTGATTGTCCCCGTCGTCGCTCCTCCTCGGCAGGCTGCGGCGGGGCCCGGGCGGCCCGACGAGTGCCGGGCGAGGGAAGGAGGGTTGGGACGAAGTGGCGACATCGAGGTCGACAGAGCGGGGGGGGTCGTAACGGCACCTCCGTGGGGGGGGGGGGGGCAGTGGGTAGGCCAGCGTGATGGTGCATGGGCCTGTCCTCGTCGTCGACGGCGTCGTCTTGGCCTAGCCTTCCCCTCCTCGCCATGCCGTGGTCGGCAAGATGAGAGTGTGGGGAGCGGTGTTGAGGTGGCGCAGAGAGCGCAGAGATAGCTTGCTGCACTTAGCGGGCCCTTAGTGCAGCGAGATGTGTAGGATGACTGTCGTAACAACACCTCGTCGGCGGGGGCCGCAGGTAGGCCAGCGTGCTGGTGCAGCGGCCTACCATCGTCATCGTCAGTGTCGCCTTGGCCCTAGTTCCTCCTCCTCATCATCCTCCTTTTTCTGTGTTGCCATTTTGGCTCACGGTTTGAGGTTCCCATTGAGCCCAGTGGATACCGCTGAGCCGCGGCTAGCCTTCGTGTTCATCAGTCCTCCCTGACCTGAGCTCCTTGCTGCTCCGCCCCAGCATCGAGCATCCACGTCCGTTCAGGTCGAGGGACCTCATCCCTCTTTCGCCGCCACGTCGTGGTAATCATGTTGGGTGCGGCGTGCAGAGTGCGCGGCTGTAAGAATGATATGCCATGGTTCACCTGGTGCAGGTCTTGCCACAAACCTCTTCCTGTCCTTTGCCGTGGTCGCGCTCCCCGTCCTCGCGCTGTGAGCCGGTGATGGCAAGTCCCCCACCTTCACCGACGAGGGCTACAAAGATGTTCGTCAGCCTTGGGTCCGTTCGGGAAGGTCGCCTACTTCGACAGCCACGTCCTGGAACGGCACTTCCAGCACGGCTTCGCCGCCAGCCCCGCCGTCCAAGGGGTCCACGGTCGAGTACCTGGAGGCGCTGGCCAAGCACTTCAAGGGTGCTGAGGTGCCTCGGGCGGATGACATTTTGGCAGCGATCTCTCAATCCGTCGAACACGCCAAGAAGGATGACCTCACCATTCAGGATGCGGGTGCAAAAGCTACCGCAGTTCAGAAGCAGCTCAATACAAAATCCAAGGAATTGGACCAGCGGGCGGGCGGCAGCATCAAGTATCACAAGAAGAGTGGACAGGAACTCACCGTCAAGCACGCTCACCCTTGGGCTGAGATCGAGCATCTTCGTGTACGGTATCGTGCGTTGTCGGCGCAGGTCGCTCCGATGACTCTGTGGAGATCCCGACGGTCACCAAGTACAGGGACATCTTCGTGGCCTTGGACATCCTGCTCAATGATGCAACTTCTCCAACTTTTTCGGCAAACCTTGAGGAGCTCAAGTTCAATACGGAGGCGATGCAGCAGGCAATGGCGTCGGGCATTTCGGCGGTACGAGAAGCGTATCCGACTCGGCTCCTAGTACTGCAGCCAGTTCAGTTGTGTGGGGGGGGTGCTGCGACGGACCCCGCCAGCCATCAACTCAGACGAGAATATGTTCAACATGTTGGGCGGGGACGCCGACAACGTTTCGGAGGTGTCCAAGAAGAGGGTCTTGGACATCTTGGAAGCTACGGCTAAGAGGTTTCGTCCACGGTGACCTCACGGAGGTCGGGTGCTTCAAGCAGGAGTGGGTCTGTCAAGCTGACCCACAGGAGCAGGAGCCCGTTTCCCGCCCACGTTGTTCAAACCAGCCGAGTGTTGTTCTCCCCCCTGTCTCGGATGTGACCAGTAATGAATTCGGGATCATTCTGGCAACGTTCAGCTCTGAGTGGGGCCCGGCTCGTAAGAAGTTGTCCTCGACTCATGCCCACATCGTGCCTGTTCCAGAGCATAAGCATCGTACTTCGGAAGAGTTATACTAGGCTAGCGACGGGTGTATCAGACAAGGTTATAAAACTTGGTGGCAGCCTGCGGGTGATAGTCCTGAGGGAGGGGCGTCTGCTGGAGTTGCCATCGCGGTTCGTTCGGCCTTCACTTTCCTCCCCTACCTAGGCCACCCCAGGATCTGCCATTGCAGATGCATCGCTGGCTTGGTTCGTAGATCTGGCAGCCAGCGCACGTTTCCAGCCTCTGCGTGTTCGACTGCCAGGACATGAGCGAGAACAACATCGCTCTCCTGGCGGATGCTACTCCCTGTTCAACCAACACAGGTACGTCGTACGTCCTGGGAGGAGACTTCAGCATGGTCCCTGAGGTGATCCACGAGCATGGTATCCCGGGGCGTTTCCGTGGTAACCTGGTCTCCGCTCCTGGGGGTAGAGGCTCCCTTACGGGTCCCAAGGGCTCCGCACGTTACGGCTACTTCCTGGTGTCTTATAGTTCGTGCAAGGCCGTCAGTGACATTTCTTGGATTGGGTAGGCGGTCACGTTCCCTCACCTGCCCGCCAGAATTCATTTTCATAAATCACTCAGAACCTTACGAGCGCTTCGCTTTCGCAAGCCGCCCAAGTTGCCAGCGTGTCCCGCCGGAGGTCACGTCGTCGAACCGCTTTGTTGGAGTCAGGTTCGTTGTTTTCTGGGCCACGCACTGGAGCGCGTTGATCCTGGAGATCTGGAGGGGCCTCTTATGGCTTGGATCACAGTTGTGATGTGTGGGCTACAGTCGGCCCGTATAGCAAGGATGCGCGATAAAGTTTGCAAGGGCCTTAGAGGGCCATTTCGAACCTTGTCGCGCGGGGCGCGGCCAGCGAAAGTGGCCAAGGCTGGGCCGAAGAGTCAAGGATGCGAAGGTACATCCTTCCAATGCGGGCTGACTGTAATCTTAGCGAGGTCGAGCTGTGCAATTCCACCTAGTCTTCCCGACCAGTGCGAGACCGAGCTGTGCAAGTCTGTACCAAGGGGCCGCAGGCCCAGGTGCGAGCGGCACGACCCCTCGCCATCGATTCCAAGCCAGCCCCGCTCTCGGCGCAGCAGGCCGTCAACTTGCCGTGGCCTAGTCGAAAGTCACATTGCTGCGGGCTGCAAGTGGCCCTGCGGAGCACCCAGCTGCTCGGGGGCATTGCGGAGCATTGCCGTGGGGGGCAGCTTCGCAAGCCTCCTTCGAGCATCCAGGGCTGCGCTTTTGGTTCCAAAAAGGACAGCTCAGTTTTGGAAGATGTGAGGACCTCTATGACCAAATTGTTCGAGAACGTCGAAGAGTTACTTGGGGAGGCTGCTGCCTTTACGCGTAAGGGGTCTAGGGCTTCCTGGAGACAGTGGATCTTGGAAGGCTCATTGGACCACCAAAAACCAGAAGCCTGGAGGCCCACTGCTACGCTGTGGGCTACCATGTACCTGGAAGCTCGCCCGCCACTCAGATTCGCCAGACAGGAGGTGCTCGAGGCCCTCCCTTTCCTGGACCCGCCCAAGCTGAGAGAGATCTGCCGCAACTATTCTCGCACGACGGCCGCCTCCGTCTGCGGCTTCAAAATGCGCCACGCTGCTCAGCTCAGCGATGAGGCCTTACTCTCTCAGGGAGACATGTGTCAGCCCTGGGAAAGATTGTCGGTGTTCCCGACCCAGCTGGCGGACTATTGGCTATGCTTTCCAAGGCCTCTGGGGGCTTTAGGCATATCAGCTTGTTTGCGCCATCCTACAAGCTTTTGGGGTGAGCACGACGCCGCAGCTGGAGATTGGGAGGCTGCTTGGATCAGGCCATGTTTCGCCTGTGGGCGTTTCGAATCTTCCTCGGACTTCTTTTGGAGGCAGGCCCTGAGGTCCGAGGAGAGCGTCGCGTCCTCTGCTGTTTCGGCCAGCATTCTCTGGGACATGTATGCATGATACGAACTGCTTGATTCTGAGCTCCTCCTGGACCGTTGCCACAGAGTGGAGAGTGGGTTTCTCGGCTCAGGTGTCCAGGATCTGCGATTGTGCCTACCAGTGTACCCGTTTCGTGATGATGAATGGCAGCGTGAATGGTCCTTGGCTTGCAAAGAAGGGTATCATAGCTGGTTGTTCTATCGCGGCAACCTTTGTCAGGTTATACCTAGCCCTGGACTTAGATCGCCTCAGCCTCCCAACATCCATCACGTTAAATGCCTTCTGCTCTCGACTGTGTGGGTCCTGCGGGCGTCTTGGTTCGCGATCTGACCGCTGCTTCCAAGGCCCTGCACAAGACCCTCACACTCGGTTGCAGTTGCTCGGTGTGGATCGATCGCGAGAGTGGGGTCACGTCTGAAAAGGCCTACGTGATGTCGCTCTGTTCGAGCGTGGCTAAGGAACCAAGAGAGGCTCTCGGAGGACATGCTGGGTCTACCACTACTAGGGTCGCCAACTTGGGAATAGAGGGCAATCGAGGGAAAGATGGGAGGTCCAAGGGAAGAGGATCTCGACACAATCTTCGGCTTGCCAGTTTCGACCGGCGTGCCCGTCGCGCGGTCAGCCTGAAGGCTGACCCTGGCGAGCGCTGCAAAAAAAAATCACTGCTGGTTCTCTGCCTGCCTGGCAGCCTGTACAGTCAACCCGCAGAGTAAGGATGCGCGATAACGATGCAAGGCCCTTGGACGCCCATTTCGAGGCTTTTCGAGCAGGGCGCGGCCAACGAGAGTGGTCAAGGATAGACCGAAGAGGCAAGGATGCGAGGGTACCCGTGGGAAGGTCGCCCATCCTTACTCTGCGGGTTGACTGTATGGTGCTGAAGGTCACGCTCGCAATGATGGAGGGAACTCCTGCACCTTCGCCGCTCCCTCGGCAAAACTATGCAGCCTGCGGCAAGGGGCATATCCCTTACGGTGCTGATGATTGCGGAAAATGATCCCTGTTGGCCAGCTGCTGTTGCACCGGCTCTTCGCTGGGGCTAGGAAGTGTAGATAACAGCTACCCGCATCACTAACCTCTCGCTCTCGTTCCAGGCGCTGAGACAAGCTTGGACTCCAACGTTTGGCAGGACGGACCTCTCGTGGAGGAGAGTAGGGGGGCCCGTGGCTTGAGCTTTCCAGAATCGATCGGGCCATCAAGGACCCACTCACGTTTACCAACGACCTCGGCGCTCTGTTGCGTCTCCTAGTTTACTCAAGAAGCTACTTGGAGAAGGGGTCCTGAGGTCTCTTGAGCGCTCTGCGAGCGGCGTCTTTGTGAATCGAGGTCGGTTGTGGTTCAAAGCGATGGCTTCCGCCGCTAGGTCTCCCAAGCTCTCGGCCCTCCAGAGGGCCAGCGTGAAGGCCGCTCTCTGTGGGGCCTCCTGGACCAGGGACCTTTCGTGGGACCTGGCGGAGGGAGCGGGGCAGCGCCCAGAGAGCGAAGGGGGGAGAAGAGAGAGGAAGAAGGGAGGGAGGGAGGGAAGGAGGGAAGGAGGGAGTGAGGGAGGGCGAGAGCGAGGGAGGGGGAGGAGGAGGGGGAGGAGGAGGAGGAGGAGGAGGAGGAGGAGGAGGAGGAGGAGGAGGAGGCTTTTCCCCTCGGTTACCAGTGCGACCCTTCGTGCGACCTGTGGGCGAGCCCGACTTGTTGCCTCATAGATTTTGGAAGTGTAGGTCTTGTGGTTCGGAGCGTGAGTCCCTCGTCAAGCCGTGGATTCTGGAGGCCTCTAGAGATCCCGAGGTGGACAAGCTCCTCTTTACCAGAGGTCTCTTCAGGCACCTTGGCAATCTCTCCGCACCCTCTTACCGACGACGGGGTGCTCATCGAGTGGCACAATCACCCTGCTATGACTGGTGGAGGCTTTCAAGGGCACGCTTTCCTAGACGGTTTTTGCTCGAGGAGCCCACACAGGGAGTTGTCTTGCGCAGGCTGGGGCCTCTCTGTACCAGATTTGACAGCACTCTACTTTGCGCTGTTGTTGCTCCAGCTTGGAGCAGTACCCCTCAGACCAGTCGTCAAGGGGGGAGCATGCTGCGTTGGGTGGTGCGGCCCTTTTGGCGGGAGGCTCCTGTCACCTGTATACTGACTGTCTCAACGTTCTAACACAGTTCAATGCTCCCTCCTTTGCGGAGAAGGTCAGCCGTAAGTCAGTCTATAGTGGCATCGTCCTGCAGGCTCTGTCTCAGAAAAGTCAACAAGCCCCCTCCTCCTCCTCCTCCTCCTCCTCCTCCTCCTCCTCCTCCTCCTCGTCCTCCTCCTCCTCCTCCTCCCTCCTCCTCCTCCTCCTCCTCCTCCTCCTCCTCCTCCTCCTCCTCCTCCTCCTCCTCCTCCTCCTCCTCCTCCTCCTCCCCCCCTCGCCGCCCTCGCCGTGCCGTGGTCGGCCGGGCGACAGTGATGAGAGGGAGAGGGGGGCGCAAGGGCGCGTCGCGAGCGCGATGATGGCTGGGGTCCGCTTCGGGGGTGGAGACCGTCAGGCTGGACGGGAGCAGGTCCCCGTGCGCCGGCAGGACGACCCAGCGCTTGTTGGCCCCTCCCGCTCGGCCGACCACGGCGCCGTGCAGGCCGTTGATTGGGTGGTGCTTCTGGCTGCAGACGGTCACCGCGGCGCCCACCTGGATGGCAACGGGCGGGGCGGGGGCAACCGGGCCTTGGAGGGCGATGTCGTCCCCGGGGCCCCAAACGTCGGCCGGAGCCACGGAGCTACGGCGCGCGGATCGCGAGGTCGCGGGAGGTGGCGGAGACCAGATGGCCAGCTGGAAGCGAATCGTGCGGATGCGGGCGATAGCAGCTGAGTGGGGGCCCAGGTACCGCGCTCACTGCATGTGCGGGTCGTGAGCGGCGGACGTGGCAGGCGGTCCAATTGCAGCTGGTGCTGTAGACTGTAGAGGGGGCGTGCGCGACAGGAGGCGATGTCGGGCGGTGGTGGCAACCTGGCCAGCTGCTCGGTGGTTGGTGGTGCTCGCGGGGGTCCACGAGCTGCTCTGGTGGGGGGGCGGGACAAGCGATCGAGAATCGACGTCAGCTTGACCCTCGTCGGCAGCGGTTATGGAGAGCCCTCTGCGGGGCAGCTCAGGATGGATGCTCGGGAGAGGGCGCGGGGTGCAGCATCAGGAGTCGGCGGGTAAGCAGCCGCGAAGCCTCCGGCGTCTTGCGAGAAGAGGACGCTGCGTACGGCCCGATAGTGAGAACCAGTCGTGGCGGCCATCGCGGTGGTCACGCGAGGGCGTGGCAGGCGCGTCTTCGGCCACTGGCGCAGCAGAAGTGGAGCAGCTGGGATGGAATGATCGCCTGGCCAGCCACTCGTCTGACGTCGGTCGTCGGTCGTCAGGCGTAGGTTGGCGGTCGTCGCTGCGGCTTGTGCCGCGGCGTGCACGGTCGCCGTTGGGCGGTCGACTGTCGTCGATCGGTCGTCGGTCGGCGGTCGTTGATCGTCAGACGTCGGACCGGCGGGCGGCTGGTGCTGCAGAGGGGGAGCGGCGGCTGCGGCTATGGTGGTCGTCAGACGTCGGGCGTTGGTCGTCGGGCGTTAGTCGTCAGTCGTCGCAGCGACGGTGCCGAAATGCGCGCGATCGTTGTCGGGCGGTCGACGGTCGTCGGTCGGTCAGTCGTTCGACGGCGGCCGTCTGGTGGTAGCGAACTGGTGGAATCTGCGCGCGCAGACCTGGCTCACGGCCGCAACGGCGGCGCCGATGAGCACGCAAAACTTTCTGGCGGCGCGGGCTGCGTCCGGCACGCGGTGGGCTGCGGAGAAAGCGACCTGCCCGAACGACCCTGGTGTCTATGGCGAGTCGGCGCGCAAGGCATGCAGCTCTACGCGGGTGCCACAGAGAGAGAGGGGGGGGGGAAAAAGGAAAGAAAGAAAGAATGAGAGAGAGAGAGAGCGACAGCCAAAGAGAGAGCGAGAGAGAGAGTGACGTAGAGAGAGAGGGAGAAAGAGAGAGAGAGAGGGAGAGGGAGATAGGGAGAGGGAGACCGGAAAAGCGAGAGGGAGAGTAAAGGGATAGAGGCGCGGAGAGAGGAGAAGCACGGGGAAGGGCGGAGGGGCGACAGGGGAAAGCAGGATAGGAATGGGGGCGCCTGAATAAAGCCCGTACCAGGACACTGAAAGGTCGCACCCCCGACTTACTTGCGCTCGTGCAGTGCTTACACCGCGAAGAGGGGCCGTGCTGGCTGCCGCGTGTCCTCGATGTCGCCGCTGTTGATCAGGGAGACCTGCGGCGAGGGGAAGATCTAACTGGTCACCGGTCGGAGAAGGAGCAGGAGCAGGAGCAGGGGCAGGAGGATGATCAAGGCAACTCGCCTGGGCATCGTTTCTGATGGGCTGGTGGCGTTACGCGAAGCATCAAGAACTGTTTACAAATAAGTCCGACTGTACTATGCATCATTGTAGCAGTAAGCCTTCATCGAACTCGAAGGGCATCAATATCAGTGCACCTGGGCACGATCCACAAATCACTGCTGACCCCCGTGCGAGGCCACTAGGCATCGAGAGTGAGCCGTTCCTGGTTCCCGCAAGCTGGCCACGATTAACGTCTGATGCAACCCATCAAGCAAGGTATCGGGCACCTGACGTTGACGATTATAGCAGCCTCGGCTCTGAGCGCGCGACCAGTCAGCGCATTAGAGTAACAACAAACCACAGAAACATAATTTATCGGAGGTCCGCGCGGACTTCTTGGATGGGCGCTGGACCCCCCTCCCTGGCGAGCAGAGCGCGCCAGGAGCGGCACCGGAGGCTGCGCCAGGGAAAACCCAACGCCGATCCAAGAAGGCCGCGCGGACCTCCGAGAACTTATGTTTAGAATGTTTGTTGCTCTTCGGGGCACGTGAGCGAACAGCCTGCCTTACCTGACCGTGCTCCCTCGGCCTCGGGCAACGTTCGATACTCGGACACATGTAACTTTACTTGAGTGCGCTGCGACGGACCACTGCCCAATTCTGTTCTCTACGCTCAATATGTTCCTGTTCCTGGTCCTGACATGGTTGAGCGCGAGGCCCAGAGATACCCACCGCCGACATCAGCCGAAGCAATGGCGAATGACCAACAAAAAGAACAACAAACTGCATAAACATGATTTCTCGGAGGTCCCCGCGGATTTCTTCGATAAACAACGGATTCACGAAAGACGATAAACGACGTGTCCCCGCCAGAGTAATTGAATGCGAGTTGCAGCGGGCTCGGGACAGTTGGACCTAGTTAACCGAGGAGCGGTGACGCTGCAGGCACATATCAACTGCAAGATCGCCAGTCACATCTGACCCAAGCGCAAGACACGCTCTGGATCCCCCACTTCAGTCAGTGGACATCATTGCTAGGCAAATCTTGACGAGCATGCCAACATGTCGAGACTGTTTGAGGGGGACAAACGCCAAGTTCTGATGCTCGTTGCATCCGTAGCCTGTTGGCTCAGTGGCACGCGCGTGCGCACGCGATGCGTCACATCAGATCTCTCGCACCAGGAGCGAGTGCCGAAACGCCCAGTGCGTTTTTGGGGTGTCTCCTTGCAGAACTGGCATCAAACGGGCAGATGGCATGACTGAGTCGAATTTCATTTTCTGAATCATCCATTGAGTGTAAGCTCCCACAGCTGACCCCCAAAAAAAACGATGCTCGTGTTGCCTTCAGCCATCAAAAATGCGGCGGTCACTGGCTGGAGGCGCCTTCGATAATCACGATTTCCCTCTCCATTCCACGATTCTGCCTGAGAGCAGCAGGGGCGGCGGCGACCTCCATGGCTGGAAGGAAGATGAAGGGTGCGGTTGACGCAGTGTAAGGGCGCAAACGGCCTTTCCTCTGCACTGCAGCTGCAACGGCACTGTGAATCAAACGGCTGCGTCGGGGCTCGATGAAGACTCGTAGTAAACGAGGTGTCTGGCCCGTGAGGAAAAAAAGCAAAGGGGCAGGAAGGGGCTACGACCTGTTGTTGACTTGATGGTCGTAATGCTGGCGATGATGGCGATGGTGTTGATGTTGATGATGCTGATAATGATGATGAAGTTGATGATGCTGTTGCTGCTCAGAATAATGATGATGATGATGATGATGATGATGATGATGATGGTGGTGGTGCTGATGATGATTATGATGTTTGTGATGAAGGTGATGATTGTGATGATGAAGATGCAGATGATGATAAAGATGATAATGACGATGCTGATGCTCATGATGATGATGCTGCTTTTGATGATGATGCTGACGAGGATACTGTTGATGGTGATGCCAGTGATGGTGGTGATGGTGGTGATCGTGGTGACAGTGATGGTGATGGTGGTGACGATGCTGGGACGATGAAGATGAGGATGATGATGGAAATGCGGATGAGGATGCTGATGCTGATGATGAGGGTGGTGATGATAATGATGGCCGTGGTGATGGTGGTGATGGTGGTGGTGATGATGGTGATGGTGATGGTGACGATGTTGGGACGATGAAGATGAAGATGAATAATAAAGTGCGGATGCGGATGCTGATGCTGATGATGGTAATCATGATAATAGTGGTCGTGGTGGTGGTGGTGATGGTGGCGGTGATGATGCTGATGACGGTGGTGGTGGTGGTGATGGTGATGATCATGATGTTGGTGACGATTATGGCGACGATGATGGTGATGGTGGTGGTGGTGATGATGACTAATACACGGGCATGGCCAGCTGCACCACAACATGGGAGCATCCACTGCCCCGCACGGCGCCAGACTAAAACAACAATACGCCGCGCACTTAGCTCAGCAAGGGGATGGCACTCGTTGCCTTGCGAGCCGCGCCGCTCCGAACTCATCTGATGCATGCAGTGCCTACTTGGGAGAGGGAACCACTCGCCTTGGCCAGCCCCTCGAGCACCTCTTCGGCGGCTGACCTGGATGCTGCAACACTTGCGTCGCTCACGTCGCACAAACTCGCAGATCCCTTGGGGTCTCCTCGGCGTGTGAGACTGATGTCGCTGGCAAGCGGACCAGCGGCCTCATCTGCTCCAAAAATGCCCCCGGACGGCCTCCATGGCCTCAACGATGCCCCCAGCCGCCCCAAGATGGCCTCAACGTCGCTGGCCCCAACGCGTCCCAAGATGGCCTCCAGACGCCCCAAGGTCCCCAAGAAGCCCCGAAAGTGCTCCAAGAGGACTCCCAACAGGGACCAAAATCAAGCCCGCCCCCTGAAGGAAACGTAGACACGTTCAGCATAGTTGCTTTTTCGGCCCACAGCCTTAACGCAGTCCCTCAGACGGCCAGCAATGCCTCCCTCCGAGAGCCCCACAGCGGCCCAAGAAGGCCGCAGAGGCGGCCATGACGGCCTCAGAGGGCACCAAAGAGCCCCAAGAGTGGGATCTCGAAGTGGCATTTCGATCCCTGTCCTCCAAGTATACCCCCGCAACCGCCAGCAGGCCAAGCAGACAGTCCCAACAGGGCCCCAAGAAGCCCCGAAGAGGCTCAAAAGATGCCATGACCCAATAGGGTTCGCTTTGGGCACGGCGTAGAGCTTCCCAGGTGGACGTACGGTGCACAACGCCCCCCAGAAGAGTGCTGTCGAGGGCCCCTGCGGAGTCGGCAGCGCGGCGTCAGCAAATGAATCATAACTTTCAAACATGGTAATAGCGACCGTTCCAATTACAGCATTGGCACGTGGGTCGCAGCCCGCCAGAAGGCGCTCCTGCCGCCATCGAGAGAGATGGGAAGTGACTTTGCGGCGAACTATGCTTTGGAAGTGGTGGACGTGAGTGCCGCCATACATTGCAAAGAGCGGCACACCAGATAGGACCCAGTCACGAGTTAAGAATAGTCATCGCAATCAGGGGCAGGAGCAGCTCCTGCTTGCAAGTGCGGCTGTTGTATTGCTAGAGGCCCAACGCGTGCGACACCTGAACAAAAAATCTGGAGACAACTGGCAAGAGGAGGCAGGAACAAGGAGCAGAGGATGATGCTGTATGCTGTTTGTGGGGGGGGGGGGGCGTCGCCTTTCAGATTCGTGGTCATCTCTGGAGTGCCTCTAGCTGCCCTCTGTGGGCACTGCGAAAGCCTGCTGCACGAATGTGGCAACAGTTTGGATGCCGAAGGCTGTCTGGGGCTCGATGGGACGACGATGAGGAGGCTGGAGGAGGGAGGAAACACTAAGGAAGGAAAGCCTGGAGGTGCAAAAAGAACAGATGGAGGTTGAAGGGGTGTAGGAAGCAACGGCAAAGACAAAAACGGCCCTGAAGGCGCTGGAGAAAGGAGGAAACGTTAAGAACCGAGGACCAGGAGGAACAACCATATACGATGTAGGCCGGAGGAATCGGAAGGAACTTCATGGACGAAAGCGACCGTGCTTACGACCCACGTCTGCCCACCTCTAAGGGCCCCCCAGAGAGGGTTAAGCGGAGGGCAGACTTGGTAAGGCTGCGGGCTACGCGCAGACAGCCCCTCAGGTAGCCCCAACCCCCGAGCCAGCCTGGAAGGGTCTCAACAGTCAGGCGCCGCCTCCAGCGGAGTCCCCGGGGGCGTTCCGCGCCCCAGGGTTGGGGAATCGAGACCGCCCTAAATTACGTCTGGCGCCGCCTCTGGCAGAGCCCCTGGGATGTTCCGCGCTCCAGGGCTGGGGAGTTGAGACCGCCCTACACTACTCGGGGGGGCCTGTCGCGGTCTGCTGGCATGTTGGGGCCAGTTGGAACTTTCTCGGGGTGCTCTCTATGTGCAACCTGGATACTTACCCAACTGACTCCGCCCCCCCCACCCCCCCCCCAGGAACCGAAGGAAACGAATCGGGAGGCGAGAAGGGGAGGGCAGACGGCGGACATCTTTTTCTGCCAGGGCACTGAGCCCCGCCCTTTTCCCGGGTGGGATGGGCACGGAGGCCCCCTTGAGCGCGGCGTCGATCACGACGCCAGAGCCGCGCCTGTGGGCGGCGAGCCGCGGCGTGAAGAGCCGCAGAAGGAGGCGAAGAATAACGCGCAGGAGGATAAGGGCGTAGGAAATGAAGGAAGGGCACACAGGACGCGGAGAAACAACAAAAATGATCAACGATAAGGAAGGAAGGGCGGACATGATAATGGGGACGAGGAGTAGGAAGGACGATCTCTCTCCCACATCGGCCCAAGCGGGCAATCCCCGGGCGGCGGCCGCTGCGCGCGCGCGCAAGCGGGCCAGAAAGTGGGCGGGCCTCTGGGCGCGCGCGGGCCGAGCGGCACCGCTCAAGTGGCGGAGTTCGCCTGGCCGCCAGTCGGCAAAGAAGCTGCTCAGACAGCCGCGCGCGAGAGGCGAGAAGAACTAGAGAAACACTCTCCCGCATCGGCGCAAAAACCAACGTCCAAGTGGCGGCCGCTGCGAGCGCGCGCGAGAGAGGGCCCGAAAGTGGGCGGGCTTCCGAACGCGCGTGGGCCGAGCGGCACCGCTCAGGCGGTGAAGTCCGCCTGGTCACCAAGATCGGCGAGGCAGCGTCGCTGGTCAGCCTTGGCAACAGAGACAGGGAGAGGTGGGGGACGAGAAGCCAGAGAAAAGCTGCAGAGACTGCTGCGCGCGAGAGGCGAGGCGAACGAGAGAGAACGTGCTCCCGCATCGGCGCAAGGGAGCACTCCCCGGGCGGTGGCCGCGGCGCGCGCGCGAGGGGGCCCGAAAGTGGGTAGGCCCCTGGGCGCGCTGGAGCCCGCCTGTTCGCCAAGGTCGGCGAGGCAGCCAGGCCCGGGATCAGAACCGACGCGCAGTGACAAGGTCTTGGCGGGCGGCCGCGAGCTGGGTGGACCACAGCGGGGCCGACACCCAAGAAGGCAGCGACAAGGCGGTCGTTGGCGGCAGCGAAGCTCACGATCTGCACACGGGCGGGCCCGGGAAGGGCGGACAGCACCGCGGCGGCTGCTTGCAAGCGGCGCTCCGCGCTGAAGCCTGACGCCACGTGGCCTACTCGGCCCCCAATCTTCCTTTTGGTTCTGCACAGGCTGATTCAAAACTCTCTGTTCCGGCTGTCTCCAGCTCCCTGTTCCACTGCATGCTCCTCTACTTCCCTGATCAAGGTTACTCGCCTGGGCATCGTTTTGGGATGGGCTGGGGGGGAAACGCGAAGCATCAAGAATTTCCCTCGGGGGTCAAATATACGCGTGGCCATCCCCTCACCCCCTGGCTTCAAAAACTGACAGCTTCTTGCTCGGCCATAGAGCCGGTGGGTTACCTCAAAAACGCTTCTTCGCGGCGCAACGCCTGAGAATGTCAAGGCCAGGGGTACGGGGGGGGCGCTCCAAACTTCTTTGAGGCTTTGGCGGTGTGAAGACAAAGCGGCGAAGTGGTGAAAGGGACATCAAGGCGTGGAGAGGCGCTGAACCACCGCCTCAGTCGCAGAAGTGGAGCTTTCTTACTGGCCAGCTCGACTGTCAAGAGGGGAGGCTAGGGGAGCAATGCAGGGCGTGCTTATGAAGAAAAAAGAACTGACCACCCCAACCCAACCCGCAGACCCAAAATTCGAATAGGGGTGTACGGGCTCCTTGTGTGTTTTTTTCGATGTTGCCCGACGCTCCCCCCCCACTGGGAATAGAGGGCAAATTGGGGCCGTCAGGTTGTGTTGGGGTGATTCGGTTGGTGGTGAAGAAAAGCAGGGAGCAGAGAGCGCGTGGGATTTGGTGCCGGCCGCGAGCGGGCAACGACAACGACGACAACGACGACGACGACGACTATCACATTGCTAACAGTCCCATCCGTGCCGTCTCTGGAGAAAGCCGAGAGATCGACTTGGGAGCAACGGGTCGGCGGCGAGCGAGGGGAGGAAATGAGGAGGAGAAGGCCTTTCAGAAGGCGGCCGGACTTTTCCGAAGGCCTCTGGCCTTCTGAAAGGTTTTCTGCTTCTTCGGGAAGGCTTCGGAAAACTTCCCAGAGGCCGGGAGGCTTCCGAGCCTTCTGAGAAGGCACGCCCCTTCTCACTTTCCCCCCGGGCTCGCCGCCGAAAGGGAGAACGGCGGGAGATCTTTCCACTAGCACTCGCCGAGCATGAAGGCCAGGGCAGCGCTTGCACGCGCCGCTCCCCCGGGGGATGTCATTGTGAGAGCAGTCCAGGCACTACGCGCTCCGCCTGCCCTGCGTCTCGCCGCCTCGTCCTCACCAGCAGTGTTGCGCCCCGCTCCGCCCTGCCGCCGTGCCCCCCTCCACCCCCCCCGCTCTCCCCTCGCGGGCGCCGCTGCCCGTGGCCTTTGCACGGGCAGAGCCCTCGCGGCACGCCGAGGGGGGGCTCGCGGCTGCGCTGGACGGCTGGCCGGCAAGAGGGCACAGCGGCAGCCAAGAGGGGGTCCCGGGCTGGGGTCCGCGGGAAGAGATCCTGCACAGTCAACCCGTGTCAGAAGGGTGCGCGGTAAGGAAGCGAAGGGCCCTGGAGAGACCCATGGTAGCGTTTTTCGAAGGAGGTTGGCCAGCGCGAGTCGCTAAGGATGGGCCGACGGGACAAGGGCAAGGATGCAAGGGTACCCTTGGGAAGGTCGCCCATCCCTGCTATGCGGGTTGACTGTACCCCGTGGTGAGCCGCAGCTTCAGGATCCCGAGGGGAGGGGAGGGTGGCGGCACTCGCGAGCCAGCTGGGGCTCAGAGGAGGCCGCAGACAACGCGGCAGGCCCGACGCCCACGGTGGCCGTCTGCGGGCCGGGCCGGGCCGGGAACCAGAACCCAGGGCTGCAGCAGGCAGAGCCGAGGGGCCGCGCGCGATTGGCACCGAAGTACAAAGCCACCAGGTCCAACAGCGAAAGCAATAGAGATCACGCGCGGTGCAGGTAACATCAGAACTGCATCACATAGCTTGCACCACATATTCAGACTGCACCAAGCGTGTTGCACCACACGGATTGCACCACATAGCAAAACCAAGGTGTAAAATGAACCCAGCGATGCCCCAATTAGAGGAAAGCGATTGTATGGACGCATCGCCGGGCGCATCGCTTGGCATTGCTTGGCATTGCTTTGCATGGGTTGGTATTGCTTGGCATTGCTTGGCATTGCTTGGCATGGGTTGGTATTGCTTGGCATTGCTTGGCATTGTTTGGTACATTGCTTGGCACATTGCTTGTCACATTGCTTGTCACATTGCTTGGCATTGGCTTAGGCAAGCCTAATTAGGAATGAACCCGAGGAACCCGGGGAACCCGAGGAACCCGGGGAACCCGAGGAACCCGAGGAACCCGGGGAGCCTCCAAGGAAGGGGCAAAATAGCCTCCCGAGGCACCAACCTTTGACCAAGCAAGAAACCCTTAGGCAAGCCGAATTGGGGTCACGGTACTGCTTGTGATCCGCACTGGCAGACATTGTCTTGGCAATTGCTCCCCCGCTACTCTTCTCACGACGTCGAACTTCCCTGGGGATCAAATCTGGAACGGCCAGCTGGGATGCGCAAGGAGTCGAGAACCTGGAAAACCACACCCCACACACGAGGGCCAGGAGGGCCGCGGTCCACGGGCCACCGAGTCCACCCAACAGGCGGCTCAACACGAGGTCAAGCGACTGTCCTGAACAAGCAGGGCGGAGGAGAGAGAAAGGAGAAGAGGAGGATGAGGAGGAGGAGGAACAGGAGGAGGAGGGAGGAGGAGAGAATAGGAGGAGAAAAGGGAGACGGACGAGAGGGAGGACAAGGAGCAGGATGAGGACGAGTAGGAAGATAAGCCAGACAAACCAGGCCAGACCAGACAGAACAGACCAGGTACATACCTGACCAGAAACACCAAACGCTCAGGCGAACTCAAAAGGACCTGAAGGCCGCCACCAGACGACACAACACGTTGAGAACATTACCACATCTGGCCGTTTTCGCGCGACGCGTTGTGTATCAACAACGATTTATAAACTGTGAGTTTAAAGTGACTGCTGCAGAAAAACTGATTTGCCCCCCCCCAAAAAAAGTTTATGTCTTCAACATTGGCATGAAAAAGGCTGCGACTGCTTGCGGACATTAATTTTGTAAATGTTGGATGTGTCCGCACGTTCGACTTGGCTCCACTTCGGCAAAGCACGACACACCGATGACGTGCAACGCGGGATACACAGAGGGAGAGGAAAGGAGGACAAGGGAGAAAGAGAGAGAGAGAGATAGAGAGATAATCAAAAAACAAAACTAAAACAAACAAACACAAGAACAAACAGACAAATTATACCAGAGAAACCCCCCATCAGCGGATGGTTTTCGCTGAGGAGATCGACGGGGAACCCGGGAGCCAGGGAACCCAGAACCCACCGAAATCGGCCCGGAACCAATAACCGGGAACCCGGGAACCCGGAACCGGGAACCCAGGAACCCAGCCTGCTACCAAAATCGACGGGAAAGTTTCGCCAAATCTTTCAACTTCCGCTAGGACCCCTTCAGTGCAAGCACTGATGGGGGAACATGACGGGGGACAAAAGCTGGCCCTGCAGACCCCCATCTTGGACCGCCCCTGGACTCTATCAGCTACCGCGTGGGATGCCCGCGGTCAGCAGGCCCCCGCCTCGCAAGGCTGCGCGTTGCTCTGCGCGCCGGCGCCGATGTGGATGCCGCCGGCAGGGCCGTCGGAGCTCTCCCTGCCCTTGCCTATAGGGGAACAGACAACGGCACAGACACAAACTTTTGAAGGCCCGCGCGGATGTCTTTTGGATCTGCGCTCGGCCGGGGCGGTGCCGCCAGCGCCGCCCCTGGCGCGTTCCGCGCGCCGGGGAGGGGGGGCCAGCGCCGCTCCAAGATATCCGCGCGGAGCTCCGAGAAGTCTTAAGTCTGCGCAGGTTCTTCCGCTCCGGTTGCCCTTGGAGGACTGGTTGTAGATCTCCTGGAGCAAGTGCTCGAAGATGTGCTTCACGTTGTCGCCGGTGACGGCGCTCGCCTCGGAGAAGAACAGGCCGTTCTGGCGGGCGAACTCGGCGGCGGCGTCGTAGTAGACCTCTGGTTGATGGGCAGAATCCTGCACCACCCGCGCGACCAGGGTGCCGGCACAAACTTCAACGCGCCCCCTGTCCCCGATTCAATGTTGGTTGGCATCGCCAGCGGGCCGCAGGATTTCAGCCAGTCGACAGATCGACACATCGCGGCGCAGCCCGACAATATTAAATTCGGGAAGCGGCAGGGGGGTCACAAAATCAACATGAAAGGCGCAGGACTTTGTCCATCAACCATCAGGGGGGGGGGGGGGGCTGGGCTGGCTAGCACTGCCAGCGACGGACCGGGCTGAGGGTCACAAGGGCAGGGAAGGGGAGGGGGAGGCGCGGGGAGGGCAGGAGTAGCAGAAGAAGCAGAAAACAGCGCTACCCCAGCAACGCACCATGGTGGCAGCAAAAGTGAAGAGGCGGGTCAAGGAGTCGGAAACTGGCTTGTGACAACGTGCGTTCTCAGGAACTCCTTGGAATTCCTGGGAACGCCAGGTGGGACAGGGGTGAGAGCACGGCCATGCGCACCGTGGTGACAGTGTTTAAAAGGGATCGTGGCCGTCTGGACCCAACATGTAGGCAGCATTGAGGCGAGAGCGCGATTCCTGAACAAATTGCGCGGAAGCCTCAAGCGAAACGGTCGTCGTCGTCGTCGTCGTCGTCGTCGTCGTCGTCGTCGTCGTCGTCGTCGTCGTCGTCGTCGTCGTCGTCGTCGTCGTCGTAGTCGTCGTAATCGTCGCTACCCTCCCTTGACGCTTTTCCGTTTAAATCGTCGTCGTCGTCGTCGCCGCCGCCGCCGCCGCCGCCGCCGCCGCTCCCCACTGTCTCTAGGCCATCCTCCTCAAACGTTCCAGCCAAAGGCTACTCCGATGGATTTCCACCCACATCATCCACAAATCCAGCGAAGAAAAAATCGAGAAAACGTCGGAATCGAGTCGAAGGGAAGCTCCTTCCCTTCGGTCCTCCCGCTGGGGAGGGGTGCCCCAGTGGGGGGTGTCCCACGGAGGGTCCCAGGGGGTGTCCCGGGGAGGGTCCGGGTGCGGGGTCCCTGGGGTGGTCCTGAAGGTTGTGACCCCCCCTGGGGGAAGCACCACCCCCTGGGATAAGCTTTCCCCTTCGATCCCTTGCCTCCGAGACGCCTCGAGCTCACTTGCACCACGCCGCGCTCAAAGAGGGCCCTGAAACAGCCCAAAATCGCCCCAAGATGGCCCAAGATACAAGATACCCGCAAGACGGCCTTAGAAACCCCAAGAAAGCCCCAAGAGGGCTCCAAGAGGAGCCCCAAGAGAGCCCCAAGAGGCGAACAGTAACGATTTCATATAGTTGTTATATGCTTTTCGTGTCCTTGCTTTTTCTGGTGTCCGACGCTCCAAGACGGACCAGGAAGCCACCAAGATTGCCCCAAGACAGCGCAAGAGGCAGCCGAAAACTCCCGAAAACGGCCCAAGGCGACCCCAAGATGGCCCAAGACGGTCCCAAGACCACCCAAGAGACCCCCAGGACGACCGAATAGGGCCCCAAAGGGGCCCCAAGCGGCTCCCGAGAGGGGGAATACAGGCCGACATGTCGAGCCTTCCGCCCCAAGAGGCCCTCAGGAGGCCCCAAGAGGCCCAGAAGAGGCCCCCAAGAGGCCCTCACGAAGCCCAAAAGAGCCCAAAGAGCACTCCCAAGACAACCCCAAGAGGGTAAGATGAATCATATCCCATCAAGTGTCCAATGCTTCTCGTCGTCGTGGTCGTCGTCGTCGTCGTCATTCAGGGTCGGCGGCACTGGCCGTAAGGCCTTCACGACGCAAAACGTGAGGAAGTTTCGGGAGAAACGGCTGCCGGACCGGGCATCCTCAGGCTTTCCCCGCCCCACCTGTGGGACTCTTTACAACATGAGAGCCCTCTTTGGGTCACGCTGGAAAAGGAACGCAAAGACTTGAGCTTTCGGGGGCCCGCGCGGATTTCTTGGATCGGCGCTGGACCCCCTTCCCGGCGCACGAAGCGCGCTCGGGGCGGCGCCGGAGCCGCCGTCAGGGGGGCCCGGCGCAGATCCAAGAAATCCGCGCGGAACTCCAACAGTGTATGTTTATGCCAGTGTTCTCTTGCTCGAGACGGGAGGAAAGGGAACGAGAAGGCGCGGGATGGGAAGGGTCAGAAACCATCTCGGGATCGGTGGTAGTCGCCTTCGGCGAGCCGACCGACCTGGCGGACCGAGGGGTCCCCGTTGGGGCTCTCCGTGAGGTCCACCTTGTTGCCCACGAGCATGATCACGATGTCTGGCTCCGCGTTCTGCCGAAGCTCCTCCATCCACTTGGCACAATTGGCAAACGTCGACTGCTTCGTAACGTCATATACGAGCAGGGCCCCCACGGCCCTGCGGTAATGAGCGCTGGTGATGGCACGGTATCGCTCCTGGCCTGCAGTGTCCCAAATCTGTGCCTTGGCCACGCCGCCTACTGCCAGCTGCACTGTGCGGGTGGCGAACTCGACCCCTATGGTCGCAGTGGGCGCCTTGGGCAGCGCGCCCTTGATATAGCGGGAGATTAGGTGCGTCTTGCCGACAGTGGCGTCCCCGACGAGCACGATCTTGTAGAGGTGGTCGTAGTCATCCTCGTTCGCCATGTCGAGGCCCTCTGCTGGCTCGGGAGTACTGACTTGGGCGCACCTGCTGCGCAAAGACTGGCTCCGAGGCGGCTTGAGCCGAAACGGCTTCTGAATGTGTTGCGGCTATTGTAAGTGTCGTCGCTGCTGACTCAGCTGTTCGTGACAGACGCGCTGCCCGTGTTTATGTGCAAACGGGCATGTAATCCCAACACAAACTACCCAATTCAGACATTGGTTGAGACAAACGAAACCGGTTGACACAAACGAAAGTCACAATCGTTAAATTTGTTTGGTGTGAGCCGGAAGCGGCAAACCATGGTATTGACTACACGCTAGTGGTATCATCGGCCGAACACTTGGTTTGAAAGCTGTGCGACAATTGCAGCCGGCCACCAGGTGAGTGCAATGCGGCTGCAGCTCCCTTCAGCAGCTGGGCACAAGGTTGACGTGAATGCACCTTGAAATGGATCTTGCCCCCATGCGTTGCCTGTACGACACCACATCAGTAAGTTGCCCAGGTTCCGCTGCTTTGTACGCTCCCCCAGTTTAGCCATTGGCACATTTCCAAGCCTTCAGCCAAAATGGCCAAGGCCATCGCAGATGGGGGATGACCGCAATGGTGTCGTAAAGCGTATTGTAGAAAAGCTTCGATGGCGAGCACCGGCTTAGACAGTAAGACACACATAAGCGAGCACGTTTACAGGACGTGTTTGCCAGCATCATGCAATACGGCCGCGATCAAGACAGGGCGACAACAGTACGAACGTCGGCGGTAGTAGAAGGCGAGGAAGCGGAGCAGAAGCGCGAGGATGATGAGTAAACGGTTCTGGACGATGCAAGGAGTGGGAGCCAGATCGAAAGAGGAAGAGGGGGCGGGGAGGAACGAATGCGAAAGAAATGCAGTAGGAAGGGCAGATAGGAAGAGAGGAATTGCGAAGGAGGGAGGGAGAGGCAGAGAGAGAGGGAGAGAGAGAGGGAGAGAGGGAGAGGGCAAGCTAGGTGCGCTCGCGCCAAATCTGACATCACACCCCTCCCACCCATCCCTTCCCATTGAGCTGTTTTTGCTCCAACCATCTTGTGGTGTTGGGCCCTCGTTTTGAATCAGCAGCGCCATGCGTTCCTCACTCCTCACCCCGCCTCCCCCTCCTCGCCCTCCTGCCTCCGCTGCCTGCTCCCATCCCTGCACTCGCGGCCCCAGAGAGAGCTCCGCAGAAGGTACCTGTTGCAGGGTCCGCATGCAGTTCCACCCCCCAATTCCAAAACGCTCCTCACACGTTTCGTGACCCCACAGGGAGCCCCATCGAAAGCCCCAGCGGCAACGCCCGCATGCGTCACCCCGCACATGCCAGCATACCCATCACACGTTTCGTGACCCCACGGGGAGCACCACCAAAGGCCCCAGTGGCAGCGCCCGCATGGCGTCACCCCGCCCATGTCAGCATACCCCTCACACATGTCGTGGCCCCATGGGAAGCCCCATCGAAGGCCCCAGCGGCAGCGCCCGCATGGTGTTACCCCGCCCATGTCGACGCACCCGTTGCACGTTTCGTGGCCCCACCTTCGTCCCACCTGCTCTGCGAAACTCACACTTGCATGTGGCTGGGTCCTTCGCCAGGATAAGTTCTCTGTATTTGCCGACGGGTGTCATAGCAGACTTGGACCCCCTAAAAAGGACCCCATTGTGCCATGCGCGATAACAGAAGGAGGCTTCGTATGCTGGAGGAGGAGGTGGCGGATGAGCAGGAGGCTGATCAGGAGAAAGAGGCGGGAGATGAGGACGAAGGACAAGCAGAAACAGGCGGCAGCAGGAGCAAGAGTGGGAGAATCGAGAGAGAGAGAGAGGGAGAGAGAGAGAGAGGTATTCAAAGGAGGGGAGGGAGAGGGATAGAGAGAGAGAGCGAGAAAACGAGAGAGAGAGAGTGAGAGAGAGAGAGAGAGAGAAAAAAAAAAAAAAAAAAGAGAGAGAGAGAGTGAGACGAGACGAAGGTGAAGAGCCGGGAAAGGGCACTGCAGAGAGCCGAGGGCGCAGCCCAGCAATGCAGGAGGTCCAGGCTGCTTGCACGGCGACCCTCCCGTCGCGCATTTTTCCCCGCGCCGCATTAGCAGTCTGTAACGAATTGTGACGAGAGCCGGGAGCTCACGCATCGCAAGCTCTGAACGCAATCTTCGCTAGTCCTACCCCCTCGGCTAGGGTCATCACGAAGTAGCGCAAGAGGGAGTGGCTCCAGAGACACTTTGTCTTCATGGCCTTGTGGTTCTACCGCCACGCTCCGAAAATGGGGCTAACGCCGCCACCTCCACGAAGGGCCCCGCGAAGGAATCAAATGAATTGAGTTGGGGCGTTGGGGCTGACGAATGCGCCGACAACCCTCAGCATCTCCTCGCACCGTCACACGGAAAGAGACTGGGACAAAAGGGGGAGGACAGAGAATGAGGAGGAGGTGCAGGGGAAGATGTTTTCGCGAAACTCGGACAGGTCACAGAGCGACAGGTAGAGAAACGGGTCGCATTGACACAGCGCCGAGGTGATGGCTGCAGATAGCTATCACTTCGGGGGCGACGGCACCTCTAATGTAAGCTCGTCTCTGCCACGGGGGTGTAGTGATCGAAACTGTGCTCGAACATCTACCTCAGTGTGACCGAAACTGGCGCCCGAAATTGTCCGACCGCGCCCGAGTGCGACCGAAATGTGTAGCTCGAAGCTAATCATATTTCCAGCTTCGGTTCTACGTTCGGCCACGTTACGGTTTCAGTCACATATTCGGACACGTTTTCGGTCACATATGTTTTCGCCCAGGCACCTTTCTGGCTGATGAGGGCCGGGCGCCATGACACACGCTCGTTAACCAGGGGCTGGTCGGGGCCCCAGGTAGCAGTAACACCTGGACGTGGTGGGGCACGTCGGGGCGGGGGTGCGCTGCGATCGCCGAAGTATGCTCGCGAGCACCAGCATGTGGAAGGGGGGTCCAGGCCCCCCCTCCCATGCGCACGACCGTTACCGTCACCCAGGGGGGTGAGGGCTGGGTAACGACCGTCAGGTGCCAGAGGAGGAAAACAACAACAACAAAAAAAACGCGTCGCCCTTCAAACTGGCATTGCACCAGGGTGTCTGGCCCGCAGCTTCCTCGGGCGCCTTCTTCGTCAGGGCCTGAAGTGCCATCTTCTGCAAGCACAATGAGGGGCAACGCCCTCGTGGGCGCGGACCGCCCAAAGCCACTGGCATGGGCCTCACTACCATCAGCATGGAAGAACGCTGCCAGGGCCCGGCCTTCGCTTCGACCCAAGGCGCATTCTCCTCGTCCTCCTGGGCTCAAAGAGGAAAACCGCTCCCGCTTTTGCTCGGTAGCATGGCACATTGACGGACTCACCTGGCGGGAGACTGGTGCAAATACGTATGGCTGCCGAGCGCACTGAGCCCCACGCTACTACCTGCCTCGCCCGAGGCAACAACCTTCGACTCGGGCAACGAAGCGAATGCGTGTGCCAAGGAATCGGCGCACACGAATCTCGCCACGCAGGAGCCCCTCCTTTACATCCGTCTGCTTCAGGACTGCGCCCTCGAAGCCGCCTTGCACGCCAGGCCCACTGACCCACCCAAAGCTCTGCTGCCGCAACGGCGTGGCTTGCACCGATGACATGCGCCGTGAGGCGGCAGAGACAAAATCACGAGCTCGACCGATCGCAAGGTGTGAGTATTTTTTCTCGGGAGCGTGCACCGGCCAGTCGGCCAGTCCGCATTGGTCGCGTCGCCCGACGGTGGAAGACCGCAGGTCGCGGGCTGACGGCGCGAACGGCGGCAAGCGGAAAGGGGAAAAGCAGCGGCCCGCAGCGCGACGGCCAAGTGGACCCGCACACCTGTTCCTCCGACGCGTCAGGGACTCCAACCAGCGGGCAACACGAGGGGGGGCACCCTCAAGGAGAATTGGCGCACTCCGACGCGCCAGCGACTCCAGGCGACGGGACAGCAATGACAGGGCACGCCCAAAAGCTAATTAATGGGAGCGTGGGCAAAACAGTTGCCCTCGGCCGACGGAATGAGCGGTGAAGCCAGGCGAACGCAGTAAATCGAGTCGCAGGAACAAAAAACAGACAAAAAACAACAAGGGCGACCTTTACCCGCAAAGTCAGTACGTGAGGCGCGAGCAGGACCGGGCCCGCCTGGTAGGTCGAAGAACCCGTGCTGGACCTTGCCGGGGTCGACATCGCCATCGACGCTAGGCCGACCAGCGCCCAAATCTGCGACGAAGTCACCGTTGATGAGCGGGCATCCCGCCGTGCTGGCCCTCTTGGTGAGGCCCCCGTTGGCCTCACCTCCGTCCCTCTTACAGGGTACCGGCGCATGGGCGCCTCCTAAGTGCTGCAGATCGCAGCCGAGTCGCAGTAGCCACGAGCGCTCTGGACTGCTTGGCAGTATACGGCAGGTTCGTGTCCTGCCGACTTCGGCGTTGGTTCCTGACATCGCGGGGATCGTGCAACCTTGATCGATCGGCCGCCTCCATCAGATCGTATCGCCTGCGGCGTCCCACGTTGAACGCTGGCGGAGGAGTCGCCGCTGGTCGACACGACGCGAACCTTCCGCAGCTGGACTCGAGGAAGAGAAAACGGCATAGACATAAACGCTCGGAGCTCCGAGCGTATATACTATGCTTGTGCCGCTACCTCCTCCCCTGTCACGGGCACGCCGCGGAGCTCGCGTGCTCTCACTGTGGTACTCCTCGGCGCGGGGCGGCGCTGGCGCCGGCTGTGGCGGGCCTGCGGTGGCCGCCGCCGCCGGAGCTGTTCTCAGGGCGCTCCGATCTGAAGGCCTGGCCTGCGGCCATACGGCCAAGGCGCTGAATTGAGGGCCACCCTTGGGCTCCGGAGGGGCCCTGCTTCTCGGGCCGTTCCTTAGCTCTCCTGGCCCCCTCGGCCCGCGTGCCCACACCACGGCGGCGAGCTTCACGGCCGGGTCCCACGGCATCGGCAGGGTGCACCAGGCGCGGCGCGGCGCGGCCGAGATCACAAACTGAGCGGCCTGGGCAGAGACAGCTACGGAGGGGGAGCGGGAGCCGCAGGCGCAAGCGCAGCAGGAGGGAGCAGGAGGAGCAGACGGAGGATGAGAAGCTGGATGAGCAGAAACTCGGGGGGAGCAGGGTCGGGAGGAGCAGGATCGGGGGGAGCGGGAGGGACGACGGAAAAGATAGATGTTCGTTCTGGGGACCTTACTCGAGCCACCCACTCATGAGTCGATGCTGCGTCGAGCGCCAGCCGACTTGAGTCGAATTTGAGTCGAGCTTGAGTCGAGCTTGAGTCGAACTTGAGTCGAACTAGAGTCGAACAGATCAATCAGGCGGGACCCTTGAACTTCCCCAAAACGAGCATCTAATACAAGGCGTGCCCAGGAAAGGCTCAGCAGCACCCCTTCATGCCCTTCTTCACCTTCGCGGACTTCTTCGAAGACTTCTTCTTTTTCTCGCCGGGCGAGCCCGGCGAGCTCTCAGCGGCCGTGGCAACCACGGGGACGTGCTTCTTGATCTCGTCTTCGGGCACGGCCTCTCCGTTCATAATCCTCTTGGACGAAGCCAAACCCACTCAAAATCAGTCCCTGGACCCCTGTGGTACAGTTTTTCACCCCAGATTAGTTTTTCACTGTCCCACGGCCCGAAAGCGGTCCACAGAGGCCGAAACAGGCAAAATACCTTCACGAACCCCGGCGCCTCGAACCTGCCCGCCCTTCCTGCTGCTAAAACCAATGCTGGGCCACGTCAGACCCCCAACCAGCTCCAACCCCAACCGGAGCCGCTGCGTCGCGCAGGTGGGGCGATCGCCCCCTGAGGCCACCGGCAACCTCGCGGGCGGCCCCCGTCGCGACAGGGGCGTCCAGGGCTAGTACGCGCGAGGTCCAGCGAGTGCCACCAGGAGGACCTGGGGCCATCACCGGCGCCCTCGCCAGAGGTGAAGGGAAAAAACCGAGGACCATGACCAAGCCTGAACTCGAGAGCGTTGGTGCCGATCTTGGTCATCGTCCATCTTGGTCACCCTCGATTCGTGGATCATCCTCGGGCAATCTATGTGGTGCAACCTACGTAGTGAATATATGTAGAGTTATCAAAGTGATGCAAGGTGCGTGGTGCAATATATGTTGTGCAATCTACGTGTTGCGCTGTATGTGGTGGAAAATTCGTAGTACAATATACGCGATACAACCTACGTGGTGAAACAAATTTCTGTTCGCAATGAGTTGTCCACTCCACTGCTCGCGCAAACATCCCACCCACCCACCCGCAACTTGGTTTGCAAAATCTCTTAAGACCGTGACGGTGGGTACCAAATGGCACTTGGCAACGACAGCGACACCGACGACGACAGCGACAACGACGACGACGACGACGACGCCGACAACGACTACGACGACACCGACGACGTCTCCAACGACTTCGACGACACCGACAACGACGACGACGACGACGACACCGACGACGACGACGACGACGACGCCGACGCCGACGACGACGATGACGACGATGACAACCACGACCACGATGACGACGCCGACGACGACGACAACGACGGCACCGACGACGACGACGTCAACGACGCCCGACGAAAACGACTACGACGACGACGACGACGGCGGCGACGACGACGACGCCGACGTCGACGACGACGAAGACGACGACGACGCCGACGCCAACGACGACGACGAAGACGACGACGACGTCGCCAACGAAGACGACGACGAGGGAGGAGGGAGGACGACGACGACGACAACGACGACAACGACGACAACGACGAGGGAGGAGGCAGGACGGCGACGACGCGAACGACGAAGAAGGAGGAAGGACGGCGATGCCGACGACGACAACGACGAGGGAGGAGGGAAGACGACGACGACGACGACGACGACGACGACAACGACGACGACGACGACGACGACGGCGACGAAATAGGAGGGACGACGACGACACGCCGACGACGGACGACGACGACGAGGGAGGAGGAGGAAGGACGACCATGGCGACAACGACGACGGAAACGACCACGACGTCAAAGAGGACGACGACGACGAACACGAGGAAAGACAGAGGACGACGTAGGCGACGACGACGACGACGCAGGAGGAGGGAGGACGGCGACGAAGACGACGACGACGACGACGACGCAAAACCGCGCGCGCACGCTTTTGTTGAAAATCCGTGTTGCGAAACCTTGTGTTTTTGTATTTTTTGACACACGATTATAAAATCCTTCCGTTGCCTATGGGTTTTGAAGGATTTCGGCATACGCGCACGACGACGCGCGCGTCTGCACTTCGTCCCGTTTTTTGCAAAAGATTCTTGCGACGACACACGCGCAAGGGCGTTCGACAGATTCCGACACACGCGCGCGAAGACCGTTTGGTAGCATGTTATGAAAATCTTGGAAAAAACTATGGTTTTCGCACGGTTTCGCAAGAGCTCGCGCGTAAACTTTTTTAGCAAATCAGTGTTGCGAAACCCTATGTGTTTGTATGTTTTTGGGAAACTCGATTTTGAAATCCTTCCGACACCGAAGGTTTTTAGAGGATTTTGGCATGCGCGCGCGACGACGCGCGCGTGCGCATTTCGTTCCATGTTTTGCAAGGGATTCGTGGGAAAAAAATCGTATGCTAGAGCAAAAAATGTCCCCGCGCATCGTTTTTTAAAAGGGAACCTCCGGGGGAACGATACCGGCCCCCCTGGGATAGTGCAAATTCATAAATAGGATGGCCATGTGACTAGAATCGTATACGATTTACATACCCGAAGGGGGGGGCGGATAACGCTGGGGGGGGGGGGGGGGATAAAGTCTATTCTCTTTTTAAAAGGAGAACTCACTTGCCGAACTTGAAATTGTCGACCCTACTGCTCGCGCAATCATCCCACCCACCCACCCGCAACTTGGTTTGCAAAACCCACGCGGGAGCGATTGCGATGAGTGCTGGGTGTTGACTGGTGCACCTCTGCGGCCGCGCTAGCACGCGGATTCTCGCGCGCGCGGCGGCCAGCGAGTCTGGCGCGACCGACGCAAACGCGGTGGCGCTGACCGTTGGGCACATCCCAGAGGGCACTTCAATGCGAGTTGGCGAGTTGGGCGGGCGCGGTATTATGGCAACGTCGACGACGGTAGACACGATGATGATAGTAGCGATGCTGGTGGCGACGATGCTGACAGCGACAACGGGACAGCCAGTGACGGCGCCAATGCTGATCACGCCGGCGACGATGACGGCGTCTTCGCGTTGGTGGTGAAGGTTTTGGAAGAAACTCGAAATCCGCGCGGCGACAGACGCGCAAGAGTGGCTAGCATGTTGTTACTTGACACGGATCGTGCCACCCCAATACGCGCGCAAGGGCGTTCGAACGATTTCGACATGCGCGCGCGAAGCCAGCTGGGTTGCATGTTAAGAAAATGTTGAAAAACGCATGGTTTTCTTAAGAATTCGCAAGAGCGCGCGCACGTTTTGTTTGAAAATTCGTGTTGCGAAAACATGTGTTTTTATATGTTTGTTGGACAGTCGACTTTGACTTCCTTCCAGAACCGAAAGTTCGTGAAGGATTTCGGCATGCGTGCGCGACGACGCGCGATCTCGGCACGGGACTGTTGCAAGGGGTTCTCGCGACGGCACGCGCGCAGAGGCGTTCGAACGATTTCGGCATGCGCGCACGAAGCCCGCTTGGTGGCATTTTATGAAAATGCTGGAGAACAAAAAAAAACAATGGTTTCCTTAAGAATTCGCAAGAGCGCGCACGTTTCAAAATATTTGTTTTGAAAATTAGCGTTGCGAAATTATGTGTTTTTTTTTTTTTTAATGATGGTGTTGACACTCGATTTCGAAACCCTTCCGAAACCGAAGGTTTGTAAAGGATTTCTGCATGCGCGCGCGACGACGCGCGCGAGTGCACTTCGTCCTATATGTTGCAGGGGACCCTTGACAACTTATGCTTTTTTGATAAACGAGTGCGCGCGCATTGTTGTTTTGCAGAGGATGGCGGGGGGTGGCGATACAGACCCCCCTAAATTCATATTTAGCATGGACGATGGGGCAAGATCATATGTAGATTGCAATACGGAAAAATATTTAAACCCGGGGGGAGGGTGGTAGAACCGATCTTCTTTATAAAAAGGGAAATTTGTGTTTACAAACGAGCTGACGAATTCCATGCTCTTGCAAACATCCCACCCACCCACCCGCAACTTGGTTTGCAAAGCCCGTGCGGCGGCGATTGCGATGAGTGATGGGCGTTTGCTGGTGCACCTCTGCGGCCGCGCCAACCCAAGCACGCGCGCGCGCGGCGGCCAGCTAGTCTGGCGCGACCGACGCGAACGCGGTGGCGCTGACCGCTGCGCACATCCCAGCGGGCACTTGACTGCGAGTTGGCGGGTTGGGCGGGCGCGGTATCATGGCAACATCGACAACAGTAGACACGATGATGATAGTAGCGATGCTGGTGGCGACGTTTACAACGACGACGGCGCGGCCAGTGACGGCGCCGATGCCGATCACGCCAACGACGATGACGGCGTCCTCGCGTCGGTGATGAAGGTTTTGGAAAAGGTTCGACATGCGCGCGCGGCCGACGCGCGAGACTGGCCCGCATGGTAGTATTCGACACGGACAGTCCCACCCCCCAGCATGCGCGCAAGGGCGTGCGAATGATTTCGGCATGCGGCGCGAGAGGCCCGTTTGGCAGAATTCCATGAACGTGTTGGAGGGCCGATTGTTTCCTCAAGAATTCGCAAGAGCAAGAGAGCAGGTTATTTTGAAAACTGGTGTTGCGAAACCATGTGTTTTTATTTGAATTGGACACTTGGTTTTGAAATCGCTACGAAACCCCAGGTTTTTGACGGATTTCGGCATGCGCGCGCGACAACGCGCGCGTGCGCACGTCGTCCAATTGTGTTGCACATGATTCTCGAAACAGGCGCACAAGGGCGTTCGAGCGATTTCGACATGCGCGCGCGAAGCCGTTTTGGTAGCATGTTATGAACATGTTGTAAAACCTTTGGCTTTTTCACAAATCGCAAGAACGCGCGCAAGCTTTCTTTGAAAATCCGTGTTGCGAAACGCTGTGTTTTCATATACGTTTTTTGGCCACTCGATTTTGAGATCGTTACGACACCGAAGGTTTTGAAGAATTCTGGCATGCACGCGCGACGACGCGCGGGTGTGCACTGCGCCTCGTTAGTTGCAAGGGATTCTTAAGCGGGAGGGGGGTCGATACCGGCTCGGTTTCGGTTGGGATGGTACGAGCTCATATTTAGAATGGGCGATGGGGCAGAATCATATGTGAACTGCAATACGAAAAGTGGGGGGGGGGGGGGGCCGGGAACCCGGGGGCCTGGGTGCCCAGGTGCCCAGGTGCCCGGGTGCCCGATAGCCCTGTAGCCCTATAGCCCTATAGCCTTCTAGCCCTATAGCCCTATAGCCATATAACCGTAAAGCCCAAATAGCCCTATAGCCTTATAGCCTTATAGTCTTATAGCCCTGTGGCCCTATGTCACTATAGCACTGTAACCTTATAGCCCTATAGCCTTATAGCCCTACAGCCCTATAGCCCTACAGCCGCATAGCCCTACAACCCTATAACCCTATAGCCCTATAGCCCTAGCCATATAGCCCTATAGCCCTATAGCTCCACCCAGAACCCGATAGCCCTATAGCCCAATAGCCCTATAGCCACATAAACCTATACCCCTAAAAAAATAATGAGTGGGGCATTTCTCCGGTATCATTCTCTTATAAGACAGGAGACTCTACGCTGTGATATCAGGGCGGCGGCGGGCGGCGACTCCGACCACGGAGCCGCCGGACCGACCCCCAGGCCCGGACGACTGGCAGCGACGAGGCGATCGGCGACGGAACGGCGACGGGGACCACGGAGCCGCCAGACCGACCCCCTGGCCCAGACCACGGGCGGCGACGAGGCGGCCACGGGGCGGCGACGGCGACCACGGAGCCGACAGGCCGACCCCCAGGCCCAGACGACGTGCGGCGACGAGGCGGCGACGAAACAGCGACGGGGCGGCGACGGCGACCACGGAGCCGCAAGGCCGACCCCCAGGGCCAGTTCCGAACTACAGACATGATTACACCAGAGGAAAACCCCAATCAGTGGATGGTTTGACAATTCGGAAGGCGCCGAAGTTTCGAAGGGGCCCTACATAGCGATGCGGTGTAAGTTTTGGACGCGTTTTCGATCGTGACATCGCCCGTGCGATCTATAGCGAGACCGATCGTGATCGATAAAGAGATCCATGTGATGTCGATTGTGAGATCGATAGAGAGGTGGGTAAAGAGATCGATGGTGGGACGATCGGTAGAAATCGACCAGGAAACCGGGAAACCGGAAACCTGCGAACCCCGCCGCCCACCGAACTCAGCCCAGAACAACTGAACGGGCACGCGGGAACCCGCAACCGGGAGTTCAATGGATGATGGGATCGTCGGATCGATAGCGGGATCAATAGTGTGAAGACAATAAAAAAGTCGATCGTGAGACCGATGGTGAAATCGATTCAGTGAGATCGATTGTAAAATCGATCCTGAGATCGCATAGTGATAACGGTAATGAACCGATTGTGAGATCGATTGTGAGATCGCTCGTGCGCTCGATAGACACGTGGATAAAAAGATCGATGGTGGGACGATGGATATAGACGACGGAACCGTGAGCCCTGAAACCCGCGAACCCCGCCGCCCACCGAACTCGGCCCGGAACCAGCATTGCAAATGTGCGCCCGGGAACCCAGAACCGGGAGTTTGATGGTGATAGTGATGAGATCGTGGGATCGATAGCGGGATCGATAGTGCGAGGACAATAGTAACGTCGATCGTGAGACCGACAGTGAAGTCGATTCAGTAAGATCGATACTGAGATCGACCGTTAGCAGTGCCACATATAATCATATCGATAGTGAATCGCTTGCAATATGAACTATGGAGGGAGCGTGATCCACCGCCGCTTTACTGTGGAAAATTGCCGCCCTTTTCCTCCGGAACCCGGGGGTCCCCCCCCCACCCGAAAATCCCCCCCCCTGCTGGAACCCCCCACCCCCCCCCCTTCCCCGGCAAAACCCCCCCCCCCCTAAAACCCCCCCCCCCAACTCGAAAACTGGGGGGGTCACTACCGGTTCGAACCCCCCCCCCCCTCGAAAACCGGAGGGGGGGGTCACTACCGGTTCGAACCACTGAGCTGTCCCACTGTTCCCACCACTGTCCCCACTGTCCCTACCACTGTCCCCACTGTACCTCTGTCCCATTGTCCCACCGCCGTCCTCGCCACCGCCTTCACCACTGTCCCCACCACCACTGTACCCTCCACTGTCCTACTGTTTCCACCACATTCACACTGTCCCCACACCACTGTCCCCACCACCACCGTCCCCACCACTGTCCCACTGTCCCCACTGTCCCCACCATTGTCCTCACCATTGTCCCCATCACTACCGTCCCCACCACTGTCCCACTGTCCCCACCCCTGTCCCGCTGTCCCCTCACCACTGTGCACTCCCCCTCGGTTTGCGAGAGGAGGGGGGGGGTTCGAACCGGTAGTGACCCCCCCCAGTTTTCGAGCTCGAGGAGGGGGGGGGGGTTCGAACCGGTAGTGACCCCCCCCCCTTTTCATGATGAACTGGGGGGGGGGGAGGGGTTCGAACCGGTAGTGACCCCCTCCCGGTTTTCCGGAGGGGGGGGGGAGGGGTTCGAACCGGTAGTGACCCCCCCCCGGTTTTCCGCCAGCAGCGGTAGAACATGCTCTTTCGAACTATGAGATCGATGGTGAAATCGATCGTGAGATGGATCGAAAGGTGGGTAAAAAGATCGAGGGTATTTACCGATCGATGAAGAGATCGAACAAGAAACCGGGAAACCAGAAACCCGGGAACCCGGCCGCTTACCAAAATCGGCCTAGAAGCAGCAAACGTGCACCTGGGAAGCCAGAGCCGGGAACCTGGGAACCTTGGAACCCGGCCGCCACCCGAAATTGGCCCGGTACTTTCGCCAAATGTTTCAATCTCCGCTAGGACCCCTTCAGTGCAAGCAATCACCTAAGTGCAAGCACTGCTTAGGGGAAAATGCAGCCTACGAACACAGACTTTGCAAATCTCATGTTCTGAAGTAGTGGTGCAGGTCTGCAAATCAGAAACACTGGGCAAGTATGCAACTACCGAAAGCATAAAAGGTGGTGTTCCCATACTAAAAATGGTGGCCCCCTTCGGGGGCCTCATAAACCACCAAACCATTGAAAATCTATTGGCTCGGCCTCTTGGGCCTCCTGGGGGTCCAAGAGGGCTTCAAGACGGCTCACGATGGTTTCAAGATGGCCTAAGATGGCCCCAAGACGGCCCAAGATGGCCCCAAGAGGGCCACAGAGGCCCCCAAGGCGGCCCCTGAGAGCCCCTGGAGGATCCCCCCAAGGGCGCCTCCAAAGGCCAGAAGCATTGATTCCCCTATGGCTTTTCAAAGATTTTAGCGTTCTCGCCTTTTTCGGTTCTCGGAGGCCCATGACGGTCCAAGATGCCCCCAAGACGGCCCCAGAGCACCCCGAGAGGGCCCCAAGATGACACAAGAAGGCCCCACGATAGCCCACCCGAGAGGCGCCAATAAGCCCTAAAGAGGCTCCCAAAAGGCCCCCCAGGGGCCCCCAAGAGGCCTCCAAGAGGCCTCCAAGAGGCTCCCACGAGGTTCCCAGGAGACCCCACAACGACTGGATTGCACGCTCTGGACGTGCACCCCGCGAGGCGAGAGGAATCTTACGGGCGTAAGCCCGATTGTGAGGGAACAGAGCCGACCCAGAGCCTGCGGGGGGCGCCCTGGGGTCGGCCGGGGGGGAGGGTCAGGGCGAATCGCCTGGGAGCACGACGAAGCCCCCCCCCCCCCCCTCTCCGCTCGCCCCGCCTCCCGTGAGCATCGTTCCACCGATCCCTGGCCCCACTGGCGTGGCCTGGGCCCCACCGGCCGATGTACCCCCCTCGATGGGGAGATCGGCTGTCCCCTTCGGGCCTCTAGGGGCAAATCCCCGACTGGGGTGGTGGGATGATGGGGGTCGGGATGGGGATAGGGCTGTGGATGGGGACCCGTGGAAAAATACGGATCCCCGCTCGCCCCGCCTCCCCGACCCTGGAGGGCGGGCTTCGGACTTTTTGGTCGGCGGCGAGCGCGAGTGCACATCGCATTCTGGTAGCTGGCGGGCCACGCCGGGGCTACGGGCACACACAGCAAGCCAGGGAAAGAAGAGAGCGGCCGCGGAGGAGGAAAGCGGGAGGAGACCTCAGGCATTGAGGATCGTCGCCAAGAAGAACGTCACAGGCGTCGGACACACCCCCGGCCCCCATCCGCTCCGACGGGCTCCGCAGGAGGCGTCCCGAAGCTTCCGACAAGCGCAAGCAGGCTCGCTTCGGGGATTGAGTGCTCCTGCTTCCTGGCTGGGACCACAAGCTTTGATGCCGCGCCAAAGCCCAAGTGAGGCCCAGTCCCCGAGGCGAACACTTGACTTTAGGTATGGCCCCCACCCCTCTGGTATACTGCCCCAGCCTCCTCCTCCTCCTCCTCCTCCTCCTCCTCCTCCTCCTCCTCCTCCTCCTCCTCCCTCAGCCTCCCCATCCCCCACCACCCTCCTCGTCCTCCTCCTCGATCTTTCTCCTGGGCCTTAGTCGTCGTCCTCCTCATCTTCCTATTCCTCGCTTCTTTTCTTCCTCCAGACGAACCCATCATTTAAGACAGCTGGCAGCCAAAATCCTCTGGAAGAGCTCTGGCGGGACCGTGATGCGGTGGCTTCCGGCCGGGTTCTTCTCGGTGCAGCCTGTGGCGATGACCTCGCCCGTCAGGTAGCCCCCCACGACGGCGCGCTCATCGCTCTCGTTCACAATGGTGGTCTCGCCCTGGACGATGGTGCCCGGCAGGAACAAGACCTTGCCTTTGACCTTCAGCTTGGGGCAAGCCTTCAGCGACGGCACGCCGTGTGGGCAGGCAGCCTCCATGTCAGGAACCATCTTGTAGTTATCGTCGAAGCTCACAATGGGCTTGAAGGCCCCAGGGCTCAGGACTGGAGTGAAATCGTCGCTGAGCTCGTAGGCGTCGCTGCGGAGCCCAAAGAGCTGGTTGCAGGTTTTCACAGGGGCGAAGCGATCGAAGGGTACCACGACTGCCTCCGAGCCAGGCAAGGACGCTATGGCGGCACCCATGGCGGTCTCCAGCTGGTACACCTTGGGGTTGGGTTTCTCCTTGCTTGTCGGGTCGACCTTTTTCTCATTGACAATCAGCGGCAGGGGCAGCACGCCACCCACCATGGCCTCCTTCAGCTTCTTAAGATTTAACCAGAGGTTGTTGGTGTTGAAGAACCGGTGCTTGCCAATGTCCTGGGCTGCTGCACCCTTGCCACGCCAAGCCAGATGGCCATGAGCGATCAAACGAACCGTGGCCAGATCACAAAACAGTCAGGCGCCAGCAAGCTCGCACTCATGCTGGATCGCTGTTTCGAATGGCCACGGTCGTCTCATAGCTCTCGGGCCTTTCCCTGGCCTTCACTTGGGCAAAGACAGCACGGGTCCTGAAACGCCTTCTCGTCCTCCTCGGGGCACTGCGCGGACTCCCGCAGGGTGAGCTTGCCCGTTGCCAGGTCCCTGCACAGGTGCCCGCCCTTCTTGTCGTCCTCGCCGCGCACGCAGACCTCAGAGAGCGGCCGGCGCAGCTGCTGCGCGCCCCCGAGAATGAAAGCAATGGTTTTGATGTGCGAACCTGCTGTGCTGTTGAGGAGCTGGGTACAAGTGTGCCTCCTCCTTCTGCTCTTCCTCCTCCTCCATGCGACCAGGGTGTCCCGCCCATCCGTTGCGCGGATCTCTCTCTCTCTCTCTCTCGCTCTGGCATCGCCGAGGGCCTCCATCAGCATCGGAGCCCCCCCGGACGCGAGCCGGCCCAGCAGACGCAGGTCGAGCGTCGCGCCGAGATTGTCGCTGTTGGACACGAAAGCGTACTCGTAGCCGCCCTCCAGGGGGCTTACAGGTACAGGCAAACGCCGCAGAATGGCAATGGTGATAGGATGGCGGACCATGAGCATCAGCGGCATGCATGTAATGATGCGGCTTCCTCTTCATCCCCACTACCCTCATCCTCGCCTCTTATCTTCCCTCCCATTTCTCCATTGTCCTCCTCATCCCGCTGCTTCGTGTGTTGGTTTTGCATGTGTGATCTTCCCCTATTCACGATTATATTTCCCCTTCTCTGTTGTCCTCCCCATCATGCCGCTGCTGTTCACGCTTATCTTTCTGTGGTCCTGCTCTCCTCACGATCTTCGTCCTCCCGTCCAATCGTATCCCTCCTCCCTCTTGAGTGCGGGTCGAGCAACTCCTGTTTCATATTGTTTATCATCATCGTCGTGTTCCTCACCTCGCCTCCTTCGTTATTGTCTTCCTGTTCGCTCTTGGGTGCTCGACCCCTCCTGCTCGCTCCTGTTCTTTATCCCCACCACATTCCCGCCCTTCCCCTCCTTCTGCTCCTCCCGCCGAGGCGCGTCCATACTCCTGCGTCTTCTCTTTTCGCCTTCTCGATGCCAGCACCGAAAATGAGACGGATTCCATGCGACCAGATCGTTCTGCAGCGGCCCTCCTCGCCGTCCCCCCTGTCTCCCCAGAGAGAAAAGGAGGATGGTGGTGATAGATCCCTAGCGCCCGCTGTCATGTGGATGCTAGAGGCTCTGAACACACGTGAAAAAAAGACTGGAATTATCCTGGCGAAGGACCCAACCATATGCAATCGTGAATACTGCAATTGTGAATATCTTCTCGGTGGAGCCCCCTACGGGGCCACGAAGCGTACGAGGGGTGTGCCGAAATGGGTGTGCGGGACGCATGCGGGCACACCCACTAGGGCCTTCGGTGGAGCTCCCTATGCGGCCACGAAACGTGTGAGGGAGTTGACGAAATGGGTGTGGTTGACGCATGCGGGCGCGGGCATTGGGGCCTTCGGTGGAGCTCCCCATGGGACCACGAAACGTTTGAGGGGTGTGCCGAAATGGGTGTGGTTGACGCATGCGGGCGCGGGCACTGGGGCCGAGGGGTGTGCCGAAATGGGTGTGCGGGACGCATGCGGGCACACCAACTGGGACCTTCGGCGGAGCTCCCTATGGGGCCACGGAACGCGTGAGGGGCGTGCCGAAATGGGTGTGGCTGACGCATGCGGGCGCGGGCACTGGGGCCTTCGGTGGAGCTCCCTATGGAGCCACGAAACGTGTGAGGGGTGTGCCGAAATGGGTGTGGGGACGCATGCGGCGCGGGCACTGGGGCCTTCGGTGGAGCTCCCTATGGAGCCACGAAACGTGTGAGGGGTGTGCCGAAATGGGTGTGGGGACGCATGCGGGCGCGGGCACTGGGGCCTTCGGTGGAGCTCCCTATGGAGCCACGAAACGTGTGAGGGGTGTGCCGAAATGGGTGTGGGTGACGCATGCGCATTCGGTGGAGCGGCCACGCGTGGCCGACGCATGGGGCCACTGGGGCCTTCGGTGGAGCCCCCTATGGAGCCACGAAACGTGTGAGGGGTGTGCCGAAATGGGTGTGGCTGACGCATGCGGGCGCGGGCACTGGGGCCTTCGGTGGAGCTCCCTATGGAGCCACGAAACGTGTGAGGGGTGTGCCGAAATGGGTGTGGGTGACGCATGCGGGCGCGGGCACTGGGGCCTTCGGTGGAGCTCCCTATGGAGCCACGAAACGTGTGAGGGGTGTGCCGAAATGGGTGTGGGTGACGCATGCGGGCGCGGGCACTGGGGCCTTCGGTGGAGCTCCCTATGGAGCCACGAAACGTGTGAGGGGTGTGCCGAAATGGGTGTGGTGACGCATGCGGGCGCGGGCACTGGGGCCTTCGGTGGAGCTCCCTATGGAGCCACGAAACGTGTGAGGGGTGTGCCGAAATGGGTGTGGGTGACGCATGCGGGCGCGGGCACTGGGGCCTTCGGTGGAGCTCCCTATGGAGCCACGAAACGTGTGAGGGGTGTGCCGAAATGGGTGTGGGTGACGCATGCGGGCGCGGGCACTGGGGCCTTCGGTGGAGCTCCCTATGGAGCCACGAAACGTGTGAGGGGTGTGCCGAAATGGGTGTGGGTGACGCATGCGGGCGCGGGCACTGGGGCCTTCGGTGGAGCTCCCTATGGAGCCACGAAACGTGTGAGGGGTGTGCCGAAATGGGTGTGGGTGACGCATGCGGGCGCGGGCACTGGGGCCTTCGGTGGAGCTCCCTATGGAGCCACGAAACGTGTGAGGGGTGTGCCGAAATGGGTGTGGGTGACGCATGCGGGCGCGGGCACTGGGGCCTTCGGTGGAGCTCCCTATGGAGCCACGAAACGTGTGAGGGGTGTGCCGAAATGGGTGTGGGTGACGCATGCGGGCGCGGGCACTGGGGCCTTCGGTGGAGCTCCCTATGGGGCCACGAAACGGTGTACTGGGTGGGTGAAGAGGAGAGGAGGAGAGGAGAGGAGGAGAGGAGAGAAGAGGAGAGAAGAAGAGAGGAGAGGAGAGGAGAGGAATGATGATGATAATGATGATGATAATGATGATGACGATGATGATGATGATGATGGTGATGATGATGATGATGATGATGATGATGATGATGACGATGAGGATGATAGGAGGGGAGAGGAGGCGGAGGAGGAGAGGAGGAGGAAGGAGACGCGGGGCACCGTCTCTTCAAAACGAGGACCCAACACCACAGGATGGTTGGGAAATTTGAATGCCGCACGCACCGAAGTTATCGAATCGTCATACGGCCCTCCTCGCCTGTTAATCCGAACCAGTCAAAGCTTAACACAAGGTCAAGCCAAATTAATCCAGACCCGGCCAGAGTAAACTGAAGTTGGCCGACAAGGCCCAAGGAAAGTCATCACCGCACCGCTAAGCACAAAGTGGAGTGTCATCAGGCCCCTTCGAGTCCTCTGCATTCAGAACTGTGTGTTCATTACTTGTACAAGGCACAGGGGCCCAAGTGGCCGATTTCTTCGGGCGAAGGCCCAATGAGCTTTCCGAGATGGCCCCAGGCGGCCCCCAGACGGCCCAAGAGGCCCTCAAGACGGCGCAAGAGGTTTCCAAATGAACCTCTAAGAGGACCCGTAGAGGCCCGAAACAACGATTTCCTAAGAGGAGGCCGAAATCGGGGAAAGCGATTGGGCCTTGGGAGCCTCCCCCCCCAAGCTAGCCCCCAAGACCGTCAACAAGCCCCCGTGAACCCTCCAGAAGCACCCACGATGCCCCACGAGGCCCTCGAAAGGCCTCAAGAGCCCCCCCCCTGCGACATCCCAAAGAACATTGGCCCACAACCCACCACGGTAACGGGATTGGCTGAAAGCCACAAGATCCACCGCCCCCTTTTGCTTGCGAAGGGTGCTTGGCGTGCCGAAATTTAGGATTCCATGGCCTCTCCGAATGACCCTGCGACGTACCCAACCCACGGCACTAAGGGATGATATACGGTGTGCCGGCAATAGTGTGACAGCAATACTGCAAGAGACGGTGCTCGGCCGAGATCTACATCGTGCGAAGTGTGCGCGGTCGACTCGCAGAACAAAGGTACAAAAAGGCCAAGGGGAAGCAAAAGGAAGACATCGGGGTGCAGAATAATCACCTCGGCAGAAGCAGCGACATGATGGAGCATGGGCAAGATAAGGTTACATTGGCGGAGACGCAACCAGACAACGAAGTGTCTTTTGTCAACATGCTCAACACATGCGCGGCCAGCCCACCCCCAGGGATGGCGAGGTCCTCGAGGTTTGCGGGGTACTTGACTGTGCTGGCCAACCCCCCCTGTAGCCTTCAAAAGTGGCGACAATTTCACACTTCGCAGCCCCCCACCGAGGGATGGCGAGGTCCCCTGGCCCCCCCAGCAGCCTTTGGCGACAAGTTCACACTTTGCTGCCCCCCAGGGATGGCGAGGTCCCGTTTGGGTCTGCGTGTGGCCCCACTGCGCGGGCTCCCTCAGCAGCCCTTGAAAGTGGCGACAGTTTCACACTTCGCAGCCCCCCAGGGATGGCGGGGTCGAGCTGGTCCAGCTTCGTCCCGCCCTGACTCGGACGGCACGCGCATGAACCAGAGAGACGCTTCGGCTTTTCGCCGCCCTGGTGATGTGCTGGCCTCGTGCCGCCCTGGTCCTGGGGACAACGTTGCTTCCGCACCCTGGGAATCAGCTGCAGTGGCGAAGATAAGCGTGCCTGCGACAGCGTGCAGACGGTCGGACTTCCTCGCGAGCAGGTCGCTTCCTCCCACTACGTCCCACTTTTTCGCCGCCCTGGTGTTGACAGCACTGTGGATGCAATCTCTCCGTTTCCCCACGATGCACCAACTTTTTGACGCCCCCTCCTCGCCCGGAAAATCAATTGATGCGGCCTTCCGCGGCGAAGAAAGTGGCGAAGATAAGCGTGCCTGCGACAACGTACAGACGGTCGGCCTTCCTCACGGGGATGTTGCTTTCTTCCGCGCTGTTCCGGCCTTTCGCCGCCCTGACGTGGAGGATTCAGTGGGGAGCGGCCAGGGAAACCTGGGCGAGACGAGGGCCGGGGCGCTGGCGCTCCGCGGGCCCAGCTGGGGACCCTTGACCCCGGACGCGGCCGCTGCGCACCTGGCCCCAGCACTCGGTTCGCTCTGCGGCTGTGGCCCTGGTCTCCTCCAACGCTGTCCAGGCTTTTCGCCCCCCCGGCTACCTGCTTCTTCCCACGCTGGTCGGGCTCTTCGCCCTCGGGGCTCCCTCCTGCCGCGTCCTCGCGCTGCCTTCCTGCTCCCCCCCCCTCCGGCCGGCGCCGCCTCGGCAACGGCGGCCCCGCCAGTGGCGCGTCCCGCCTCTGGCCCGCCGGCGTCTCTCGTCGGCCTGGTCGCACACCCCTTCGGGTTCTTACCTGGTCATCTCGGGGGCGCGCAAACATGGATCGGGGGAGGTGCCCTCCCTCCCCAAAATGCGGCCGGTGCCGCCTCGTTCTGCGGCGGAAATCCGCGATTTCCCATGGAGACGGGACCCGCCGCTAATCCACGCCCCCCTGATCCGTGTTTGCGATCGCCTGATCGGCCACCGCCTGATACGCTGCATCACCGGAGGCCAGCCGCAGCCTCTGGGCTGCCCCCGCGCTGCGCGGCATAGCCCAGCGCTGGCGCTTCCAGCGGGGGTGGCTCAGGCGCTTACCAGTGTCGCCGTCTTCACCTGGTGTCGCCTTCCTGCTCGTGCTCATTTTGTCCACGGTTTTCTTCCGCATGGTCTCCGCGCTCTCGGCGCCTGCGCCTGCTCACCTCATCGGCTGGTCCCTGGATGTTCGCTCCCTGGGCGTCCGTTCGCCTCGCGTTGGTTTGACTTTGCGGTCCTCGAGTTTTGGCTTCCTCCCGGCATTTTCCTCCCCGGCTGCTCCTCTACCTCAAAATGTTCCGGGCCACTACGAGTACATCGTGTACCCCATCAAAATCTTCCCCTTCACGACCGGCCTCGGCCACCCGCTGCTCGTTACGCAGCTGCGCCCTGGCGCCCCCCTTCACTTCGTCAGCACGCCCGCGACGGTCTTCACGATCCGAGCGACTGTGTCCTCTCCTCCCCTCTGCTCTCCCCGCGTTCCGCCGTGCCCCAATTCGCTTCGGGTGCGTCCCGCCCACAGCCCGACCGCCGCCTGCCCCTGCTTCGGCTCGCTTGCGCTCACTGACAAACACAACCTCGTAAGCGTTTCCAGAACGGCTGGGGCACCAATTGTCCAATAGCTGGCCAAGCTCTGTCCCAACGTTTGGCAACATCCACGTTTCCAGAAAGACAGGGGTCGGCGGTGACTCGCCGTAAGCCGTAGGCGTCTTCGATCCGATGCCCCCTAGCCTGCCGGATGCTTGGCGTGCCGCATCTGAGACCTCTAGTTGGCTCTCCCAAGCGATTCCCAAAGAATTTTGGCACAGGGTGCAGGCACCAGAAAATCAGAAGCACTTGCCTCAAGATTGGCCACGTTTGCCCACGATGGCCTCCAGGGCGGCTCCAGACGGTGGAAGATGGCCTCCAAACCGGTTCCAAGACACTTCCAAGACGGTCAAGATGGCCCCAAGAGGGCCCAAGATGGCTCCAAGACGGTCCCAAGTGGCCGCAAGACGGCCCAAGAGACACCCAGTGCGGCCCAAGAGAGCTCCAGGAGGCCCTCCAGGAGTGCCCACAAAGGTCAAACTCATTAATGCTCCTGTAATTTTCACCTGATTCTTAAGCCAATACGGCCCCAGAGGCCTCCAAGACGCGCCCAAGACAGCCCCCAAGATGCCCCCAAGAATGGGCCCAAAGATGACTAAGAGATCCCCAAGACGGCCCACCAGGCGCCTTAGAGGGCTTCCAAGAGCCACAAACGAGACCTCCAAGACTGCCCCCAAGGGTCACAAAAGAGCTCTGAGACGGCCCAAAGGCCCACAAGACGGGCTCCGAAGGCGTCGGACGGGCCAAGAACGCTCCAAGACGGCCCAACAGGCCCCCAAGAGGCCCGCAGAAGCCGCCAAGAGGCTCCAGGAGGCCCCAAGGGGGATCCAAAGAGGCCCCAAGAGGCCCTAAGAGGCCCCAAGAGGCCCCAAGAGGCCCCAAGGAGGCCACACGAGGTCCCTCGGAGGCCCCCCCGTCCTCAGTCTCCTCCCTCCTGACTCCTCTCCCCCGTCCTCCCCCAAGGGTTCCCGCAACGGCTGGCAGAAAACAAGGTCCAATAGCTTGTCCGGACTTTGGCCCAACGTGTGGCCACATAGACGTTTCCACAAGGGCAGGGGCCAGCGGTGATTCGCCGTAAGCGGCTTCGACTTAGCGCCGATGCTGAATCGAACCTTCCAGGAATCGCAATCTTGAGGGGGGAAGGCGGGAGGCGAGAAAAAGATATACTTCGCTTGATTTCTCCGCCCTGCCTGCAGGAGCTGGTCAAGCTTCCCGGAGCACACGAGCGCGGCGTAGATGTCCCCGTGCCCCGGCGGGCACCACTCGCAGCTGGGCTTCTGCGGCCAATCGATCGGCTTCATTGTCTCCGCGTCCACCTTGGGGGACTTGTTCTGCTGGAACGCGACGCCGTCCCACTCCTTCGCGATCTCGGGATACTTCTTGAAGAACTCCTTGGTGTCAGCCTCGAGCCCATGTTTTACTCGCGGTAACAACCGTTACTGGCCCTCCCACCCCACCCCTCACCCCGCCCTGGTAACGTCAGGATTTGCGCCGGCGACACGGGAATTTGCCCTGGGCTTTCCCAAATGGCGCCGGCGCGAATGCTCACGTTACAAGCCCCCTCCTCCACCACCACCACCACCACCACCACCCCTGGTAACGCCAGTTATCAGCAGTAGATCAAAAAATGGTATCCTCAGTAGAGAAGGAGTTCATCAGCATGAACTTCACGGGGAGCCCCTCGCCGCGCAGCTTCAGGACCTGCTTCGCGATGAGGTCCAGGAAAGTGTTGCCTCCCTTCAGGGGGAGCAGGCTCTTCGCCTTGTCGAGGCCCATCCCGGTCCCCAGGCCGCCGTTGAGCTTCAGGAGCACCGTCTTGCCGAGCAGGGCCTTGTCCCCCTCTGGCAGCGACTCCAGCTCTGGAAGGCTCACCACGGGCTCGATGGAGCTCTCGGTGATCATGCCCTTGTCCCCGGCGCAGAGCTTCTCGTAGAGGCCAACCCAACCCTCGACGAACTCCTTCTGGAGGCCCTCAGCCTGCATCTTCGAGCGGAAATCATTCGAGAAGGACATCGCTGGTATAGCCGGGTGGAAAAAAAGCACCCGCAGAGAATCTGCTTCAAACCAAGGCTCGCTTGAGTCAAACGTTCTTGCCGAACGACCACGAGGACTCCCCCTGGGCCGACAAAAGCAGAAGGGCACGATAGGTTCTGTAGTATACGGCAGCGCGGATCAGAACCGAACTCACCGTCGCCGCGGAAGGGTACGCGAGAGCTTCTGCCACGCAGGGGAGAGACGCGCACGAGCAAGCTAGCAAACCACGCGCATCAGCCGCTCGTGGTTTCAAAAACTTGGGGACCTGTCGTCCGCCAAACGGACACGTGGTTATGTTCTGGGTTAGTTCGGGTCGATAGGGCGACGTATACCCCGCCAATGAAACAGAGTGGATCGCCGAACGGCGAAATCCCGAAACAAACCCAGGAGGCGCAGAAAACTGCCATGCGAAATGCCGCCGCCCAGGAAATCCTAGACGGTATCAAGCTATGTGGTGCGTGGTGTACTCTACGCGGGGACGATATATGTCGTACATTCTACGTTGTGCAACCTATGTGGGGCCATCTCCGTGGTGCAGCAAATGTTGTGCGATTTATGTGGCGCAATTTATGTTGTGCAATGGATGTGCTGCAATGTATTTGGTGCAATTACTTTGGTACAACCCACGAAATGCAGTGTATGTGGAGCAACCCACGTGGTGCAATCGACGTCGTGCAATCTATGTGGCGCAGTAGATGCTACGCAACCTACGTGGCGCCAAAAATTGTTGTTCGCCGTAAGTTGTCAAGTCCACCGCTCGTGCAACAATCCCACCCACCCGCCCGCAATTTGGTTTGCAAAAGCCACGGCTGAGCGCTAACTACCGCATTGCTGCGAACGCGCTAGCGGCGCGAGCGCGCGCCGGCTCGCGCGCAGAGCGGCCAGGTAGTCTGGCGCGACCGACGCGGCCGCGGTGGCGCTGACCGCTGGGCACTTCCCAGCGCGTCACAGGCTGGGCTGACGTGCGGGCACTCCAACTCGAGTTGGTGGCTCTGGCGGCCAACGGTGGACACGATTTTGGTAGTAGCGATGCCGGTGACCATGATGACGATGACGACGGCAAGGCCAATGCTGGCGCCGATGCTGATCACGCCGATGGCGATCATGGTGCCCACGCGTCGGCGATAGAGGTTGTGGAAAATTCGACATGCGCGCGCGGTCGACGCGCGCGAGTGGGCCGCATGATACTGTTATTTGACAGGGATCGTGCCCCCCCAGCAAGCGCGCGCAGAGGCGTTCGAATGATCTCGACATGTACTCGCGAGAGGCCCGCTTGGTCACATTAGATAGAAATCTAAAAAAACTATGGTTTTCCTCAGAATTCGCAAGGACGCGCGCGCAGACTTTTTTTGAAAGGCCACGTTGCAACACCAGCGGCTTTGCATATGCGCTCGGAAACCTGGATCTTGACACCCCTGCAGAACATGAGGCTTTTGAGGGATTCCGGCATGCACGCGCGACGCAGCGCGCGTGTGTAGATTTTGTCTCACCATGTGTACGGGAGCGCATGGGACTCGTGCCCCAAATAAGCGCGCAAAAGGCGTCCAAATGATTTCGACATGCGCGCGCGAGAGGCCCGCTTGGTCGCATGTGATGAGCTGTGTTATATATATACACATGTGTTGTAAAAACCGGGTTGCTTCTGCTAGGGTGCTGCAACAGCGCGAGCACAGACTTGTTCTGAAAAGCCACCTTGCCAAACCAATGATGCTTCATATGTGATCGGAGACCTCGATCTTGACAACCACGAAATCTTACGTTTCGGAATAATTCCCACAAGCGCACCCGAGACGACGCGCGCGTGTGGATGTTGTCTCGTTTGTGCCATCTGGGAAGACAGATGAATATTGATACGCGAGTGTACACGCATAGAACTATTTGACGAGTATGGGGGGAAAGATCGATACCTGCTGGGCTGTAATGATGTGAGTTCAAATTTAAACTGAACGATGGGCAGAACCATATGTGAGTTGTAGCATATCAGGGAGAGCCGCGAAGTCCAGAGGGGTGGTAGATCCTACTGTCTCTGTAGAACGGTGAATGTAAAGCAACATGCGCGGTGCAAGATACGTTGCGCAATTAAGTTTGGAAAGTTCGAGTTGTAAATTCAACTGCACGCGCAATCATCCCACCCGCCCACCCGCAACATGGTTTGCAAAATCCCTGCGGCGGCAATTGCGATGAGTGTTTGGTGTTGGCTGGCGCATCTCTGCGGCCGCGCTCGCCCGCGCGCGCTCGCGCGCACAGCGGCCAGTCAGCTAGCTTTTCGAGACCGACACGGCCGCAGTGGCGCTGACCACTGGGCAGTTCGCAGCAGGCCTTCAATTCAAGTCGGTGGCTCGGGCGGCCGCGGTACCATGGCGTCGTCGACAACGGTAGACACGATTTTGATACTAGCGATCACGGTGACGATGATAGCGATGGCGACGGCAAGGCCAATGAAGGCGCCGATGCTGATCACGCCAATGACGATGACGATGTCCTCGCGTCGGTGATGAGGTTCGTGAAAAAAGTTCGACATGCGCGCGGTCGACGCGCGCGAGTGGCCCACATGATATTAGTTGTTTGACAAGGATCGTGTCACCCAAGCGCGCGCGCAAGGGCGTCCGAATGATTTCGAAATGCGGCGCGAAAGGCCCGCTTGGTCGATCCCAGTGAGTATTTTTGAAAAACGGATGGTGTTCTTGGGAATTCGAAAGAGCGCGTGCGCAGATTTGTTTTTTTGAAAACGGATGTTGCACAACCATATGTTTTATATGTGTTCGGGGCACTCAATGTTGAAACCCGTGCGAAACCTACGGCGTGTTGCAGGATTCCGGCATGCGCGCGCGACGACGCGCGCGTGTGAACCTGGTCCCGTTTTCTGCAAGAGGTTATTGCGACAGCACGTGCGCAAGGGCGTTCGAACGGACAAGCACGCGCGAGGGACACGTTTGGTAGCATTTGGTGAACACAGATAGTTTGCTTCAGAATTCCCAAGAGCGCAAGCGCATGTTTAATTGAAAACTATTTTTAACGATGGTCTCCAAGGCGGTCCTCAATGCTGTAAGCTTGGACACCCTCAGCTTGTCACTTGGAGCGCACATCTATGAGACCGGAGAGGGAGCAGGAAGACGACGACCACGACGATGCAGGGACGGGGGGAGGAAACTAATGCCGCAGCTGTGAAACCCGGTTCAAACCCCTGTTCGCCCCGGAAAGCACAGATGGTCCGTGAGCGGCGCTGGCGCATCATAGACAACTCCCGAAATTGCTTATCACTGAACCAAGGCGCAGCTCGGCTCGTGACACGGTGAAACGCGATTTGAACCTGATCCGTGAGCGGCGCAGGCGACCACAGACAACTCCCGAAATTGCTTATCACTGAACCAAGGCGCAGCTCGGCTCGCGGCACGGTGAAACGCGGTTCGAACCTTCGTTCGCCCCGAAAAGCACAGATGATCCGTGAGCGGCGCTGGCGCACCATAGATATCAATGAACCAAGGCGCAGCTCGGCTCGCGGCACGATCTGCCAGCATGCGCGCAAACCGTCGGTCATCTCAGTGATGGCGACGGCGGGATCGGTACAGTCAACGACTATATGCAGCAAGTGCGTAGAAGGAAGGGGAGTGGAGGAGAGAGGAGGGCGAGGAGCATTGAGACCCGTCATCCAGGGCAAACGACCATGCGGGCTGGACCGACAGCGCGTGCGGAGATGCAGTGGCATGACACTCACGCCGAGCATACATAGCAAGCACAGGGTGAAGACCCCAGCTGAAAGCAGCTCTTCCTCCTCCCCTTCTCCTCCTCCTCCTCTGCTCCTTCTCCTCCGCCTCCTATGCCTGGCTATCACAAGGTGAACGCCCCGATTGGAAACAGCACTGCATGCCCGGCGCGGCCGTCAGAGCCGCTGCCCTCAGAGCAGGCTCGCCACCATTTGTGGCGGTCCAGCAGACGAGCGTGCAGCCTTTCCAGAGTGGGCGCTTTGCCACCACTCCACTCCGCCAACGCAAGCGCGAGGCGAAGAGAAGGGGCATGTCGAAAAGAGGGAGAGCTGATGATTGATCTTTGGACCGTGGCGACGGCACCGTGCCGACACTGGAGGGTCGGATCAGCGGGGCCTGCATGGACACAGGCACGGGAGGAGGAGGAGGAGGAGGATGGGCGGAGACGAACGGGGAGAAGCGGTGGAGAAGCTATACCAGTCGTGCTCACACACAATCTGGATCACCACAAAGGCAAAAACAATGTAGAGACTCGGGAATGATCGGGAACCGACCCTGTACGATATCTTGCAACTCCTCCAATTCGTCAAGAATTGGAATGGGCAGTGTGGATGCCACTTTCCGTTATGTACCTTCCCCCCCCCGCTACCCACCATGAGGCATGACTTCCCGACGGCGACGAGAACGAGTGCCAGTTCTGCACAGCGTGCATGCGCGCCATCATTCATGGCAATATCGTTGCCTTGGGCAACTCCGATGCTATTGTAGACAATACTCGAATTCAAATCTTGATTCGCATCAAGGAGACCAGAAGACGGGAAGCTCAGGGGCAAACCCTCCGCGCTGCCGTGGCGCCCGCTCATGTGGACAACTGTCTGTAGAAACAAGTCTGTCTGAACAGCTGGACAGGCAGGTGGCTCCGTCAACTCCGCGAACAACAGGCCTGGCCGCAGAGCTGGGCCAGGCGTCGGGATTCACGTCGCCATCGAGCCTGAACGACCCTTGTCTTCTGGGAGCTGGACGAAGCTATATGCGGTCCACCTAATGTGAAGGCTGCTCTGCCGCGAGGCGAGATGATATGTATCATACGCACGATAGACCCGTGCGTGTTGGTGCCAACTGACGTTTTACGTGGATCAGCGGGCGTAAACTAGGCAGCCGCACCTCGACGGCGAGCCTTGGGGAGGGGGGCGCGCGGCACGCTCTCGCGCCCGCGCGCCCTGCGGCGGCGGCCCCGGCGCCTCACAGGCTACGAAAACCTCGCCCCAACTCCATCACCTGCAAAGGCCGTGCGGCGGGGCCACCGCCGGGCGGCGGAGACGACGGGTCCTCGAGGTGCTCCTGGCCGCCCGCCGCGTCGGGCCGCGCCGCGCCGCCTGCCAGCGAGGCCGCTCGCGAGAGCTGCTCCTGGGCCAGCAGCTGGCCGCTGGCGGCCCGGGCGATGGCCGGAGGCGTGCCGCAGCTGGACAGCTTCCGCGCACCGCGGCGGCCGCGCCGGCCCCGCAGGAGGTCCCAGAGGACGATCCGCACAACGCCGCGGCCGTGGTCCTGGCCGTCGGACGGCAGCGCCAGGTCGAGCCGCAGGAGCGCCGAGAGCATCGGCCTCGGCCCCCTCGAGCCGTGGGCGCCTCTCTGCTGCGCGGGGGACCGGAGGTGGAGCCGCCTGTGGTACTCCCGGGGGGCAGGATCGGCGCCCTCCTGCAGGAGAGCCAAGTACGCCTCCTGCACCCAGGTTATGAGCTCCTCGTGCTGGGACCGCCGCACGGCGGCCAGAAGCTCGCCTGGGGCGTCCACGTACTGCGCGAACGCGGGGGTCTCGAGCCGCACGGAGTAGCCCGGGGTCAAGACGTCGACCCAGGCCACGAGCTCCGCCTCGGCGCCCAGGTCCTCCCAGCTCCCGTGCGGCGAGGAGGCCTCGGAGAGCGTGTCCGAGGACGCCTGGCCGGAGAGCGCGGCCGTGGGGTCCGCCAGGGCGGCGAGGGGCGAGAGGCGTGCCGTGCAGGCGTTCCGCGGGCCGGCCCGTCTGCCGCCGCGCCGCGTCGTCTCCGGCGCGCTGCCCCGCAGCATCGGGGCGGTGTCGGTAAACTCGCGGATGCCGACGAAGTACGCGGCCCGCCCCTCCCGGTTGACGAAGCTCACGCAGAACACCTCGACGTCGAGGGGTATGCTGGAGCTGTCCTTCATGGCGACGTGGAACGCCGCGCTGAGCCCGACCGCGTCCTCGCTCAGGAGCCCGGCTTTGCGCATCTGCGCGGAGAACTTCTCGCGGTCCTGCTGGGACGCTAGGAACTGCCTCAAGTCCTCGCCAATGAAGTTGCGCAGCGGGTTCAGCAGGAGCATGTCCACCAACTCGGAGGACCCGTCCTGCAGCCGGAAGTCGCTGTCGAGCTCCACGACGGCGTCGCAGACGCTCCGCAACACCGAGCGCGCGGCCTTCAGCTCGTTCCTCGAAATGTTAGCTTCTATGTCGTACTGCACGACACGGTATACAGACGTGTGAAAGAACGCGATCACAATTGCGAAGACGCAAGTCGCCGTCAGCACCTGAGAAGCCCTCTGAGCCCGTGGTGGCAGACAGTCTTCGTTTCGAAGAGGGCTCTCGAAGCCGAAATATATCGTGCTGCATATTGACAAGGACACGGCTAGCAACCATATGAAGTTGAGGCGGCCGTTCATGTTGAACGAGCACATCACCAACGTAGCAGCAAAGGGTAGCAGAGAGGATGAGGCCGCAAAAGCTTCTTCCGATGCGAAAGGTGACACGTACAGGACAAGCACTGCGACCACCAAGCAAGACCATGCATCCAGCGTCCTCGACGTCAGACTCTGAGGGAACGCCCACAGAAAGAGGAATATGTAAGAGCACACCATCAGACAGATGTCCTGCACGACGGAGTTCGGGCGCGAGGCCACGTGGGCGGACCTGACCAGACCGAGCGTGAGCACGCCCTGGATGGCCGCGCAGACGTAGGGGAGCGAGGCGTGCGCGCGGACCAGCCGCCTCTTCTGCAGCTCCTGGGCCACCTGCTTCGCGGCGGGGCCGCCCGCCGAGCCGGCCAGGAGCCGCACCGCGCCCCGGCACAGCCCGGCGAGCTGGCCGAGGTACGAGGCCACGGATGCTCGCCTCGCCTGCCTGGCCATGCGAACGAGCAGGACGCAGCTGCCCAGCACGAACCAGAGGGCGCACATAGAGGTAAACGCCGTCCGCCGGGTTCCCTCTTCCGAGTAGTTCTGGGGGGCGGCCTCCATGGCCGCCGGGCGCGCGCCCCGGCGCTCCCCGCCGCTGCGGGGCGCCAGGGGGCGGCCCCGCAGCGGGGGCGCGCGCGCGCTGCTTCCGCCAGACCTGCTTGAGCAGGCACGGCTTGAGCCAAAATGGCTACGGAATGTGTAATTTAAAACTATTGTTGCTAAGCCATGTATTATTTCGTATGAAAGCTGGGACACTCGATGTTGCAATCCCAATGACACATGATGTTTTTGAAGGATGTCGACATGCGCGCGCGACGACGCGCGCACGAGCGCATTTCGCCCCGTCGTTTTGCAAGGTAGCGAATGCGCGCATAGCTTGTTGCAGAGGATGAGGCGGGACCGATAAGGGACTGCCTAGGATGGTATGCATTCATATTTCGGAAAGACGACGGGGCAGAATCAGATGCACATGGCAATACCAAAGGCGATGCATTAAGTCCGAGCGGGGGATACTCTTTTAGAAAGGAAAATCCAATGGCGGCGACGACAGGCGGCTAAGACGACGACGGCGCGGCGACAGCGACAACATAGCCGCCAGAGCGGGAAAACGGGCCCAGTCGACGGGCGGCGACGAGGCGGCGACTGGGCGGCGACGGCGACAACATAGCCACCAGAGCGGGAAGACGGGCCCAGTCGACGGGCGGCGACGAGGCGGCGACTGGGCGGCGACGGCGACAACATAGCCACCAGAGCGGCAGACAGGCCCACGCAACGGGCGGAGACGAGGCGGCGACGCAGCGGCGACGGGGACAAAACAGCCGCCAGAGCGGTAGACCGGCCCAGTTCCTTAGAGGCGAAAGAACAATCCCGAAGTGCAAGCACTGCTTCAGAAATTTGATAATCTGATGTAAATTCGAAACCCTCCGCACCCAAAGAACCGGAATTCCGCCAGCCAGCGCAGACAGCGAGAGCATGCGAAAGAAGAGGAGAGCTTAGGAAAGAAGAAGAAACGTATGATAAAGAGAATATTCGCATACCATCAAGAAAAACACGAAGAATGACCAGTGAGGTCGACATCCTCTGCTCAAGCAAAAAAGACTTGGCCCGTTCCTACGTCGAACAGCGGGAAGAAATCCTCGTTGGGCCCGAAACAACACCTTGCTCGGCGCGCGAAAGTTCCCCCCTTCGATGCAGAAGTTTCCCGGTTCCAAGTGGATAACCTGGTTGACCATTCTCCCCCAAGAGGGCTCCACTAGGGCCCCAAGATGACTGCAAGAGTCCTCCAAGGGGGCTCTTGAAACAAAAGTTCCGCGAAGGCCTCCTCCTTTGTATGTTTTTGTTTCTCCTCCTGTTTCCCTTCCTTCCTACCCCCTCCTCCGTCATCCTCATCCTCCTCCTTTTGCCATTTCCTTCCTCCTCCTTCTCCTTCTCCTCCTCCTCCTCGTCCTCCTCCTCCTCGTCCTCGTCCTCGTCCTCCTCCTCCTCGTTTTTCCTCCTCCTCGTCCTCCTCCTCCACCTCCTCCTCCATCTCCTTTCCTTATAAAGAAGTCATCCCTGCCGCATCCCAAGACGTGTCGGTAGGGCGGGCCGGGCGTTTCGCGTGAGACTTGCTCACCACTTATGACCCTGAAGCTGAAAATCTGCAAGAATTCTACACATGCAGGGTGGGCCGTTTCCAAAAGTGTGGCTCTCGCGGTGGCGCAGCGCAAATTCGTCAAAGAAGCGCGCGCCAGCTTCAAAGATGGAAGGCAGCTCTTTCTTGTTCTCGCCTTAACATCGCGCAAGCTTGTCCTGAAAGTTTGCCGCAGGTTCATGGATGGGGGGCGGCTCCTTTTCAAAATGATGATCTCGCCCTAACGCCGCGAGCATTCGCCTTGAAAGTCTGCAACAGCTTCAAAGGCTCGTAGGCTGAAGTCCCAGGAATTGCGTTCTGGCGCGATTCAAAAATGTCATAACGAAACAATCACGTTGATTCGCGGTGCTGACGGCAGGAATGGCTTTGTGGCACGATTTCGGATTACCAAGACGCAACAGTCACGTTGACTCGCGGCGCTGAAGTCCCGGGAAGTGCGTTTTGGCGCAGTTAAAGATTCTCAGACGGTTCTCCCACTGGGGCAGTTTCACAAGACAAGTCCGCCGACATCTGCTTGCCAGAGGTGAGAAGGCGTGTAGATTGATTGGCCGCCCCCCTCTCAGGCCTGCTTCCCCCATCTCTAAAATCAAAGACCGCACCAGAAGGGAGGGGGACAGAGAAGTGGCGGGGTGCGACGAGCCCACCAACGCACCCCAGGGGCGTTCTGGAGCCTCCCAATAACCCCAAAACTGCCCAATGAGCGTCGAGATAAACCACGAGAGCGTCGGGACGGCTCAAGGCAACCCCGCGACGGTCCAAGCTATCTTTAAAACGGCCTACGGGGTCCCCAACACGGCACAAGATTGTTCCCAGAGAACCACCGATAGGGCCCCAAGAAGTACATCGTCTGATTCCCTTCGTATGACGCACATTTTCGACACACACACACACACACACACACACACACGCACACACGCACACACGCACACACGCACACACACACACACACACACACACACACGCACGCACGCACACACACACACACACACACTTGTTGGCGGGCGCGGCCTCGCGTGCAGCGTCGAAGCAGAGAAACTCACCGAACGAGCGGGCGCGCGGGGGGGGGCGCTCAGAGCATGCGGGGCACACACAAACACACACACACACACACAACAAAAACACACACACACACACAAACAAACAAACAAACAAACAAACAAACAAACAAACAAACACAAACACAAACACACACACACACACACACACAAACACACACGCGCCTTTTTCGAATTGGCAGCGCCCACTACTGCCCAAGGAGCCTCAAAAATCATCCCATGACGGGCCCTGAGGCCCCCAACAGGAGGGCCCCAAGACGGCCCAGTAGACCAAGAGGGACCCAGGACGGCCTCAGGGGCCTTCAAGATGGCCCAAGAGGGGCAATACGAAGTGACATGTGGAGTTTTTCCAGCCGCGATGGCCGCAAGAGCCCCCCAGTGACCCCCAAGGGACTCCAAAGAGGCCTGATGACGCTTCCAAGAGGCACCCGAGCGGCCCCTGAGAGGCCCCCGGGAGGCTACCAAAAGCCAATCAGATGTCCCCAAGAGCCCTTCAAGAAGCCCCCGAGAGGCATTCCAGGAGACCCTCAGATGCATCCCCGAGGCTCCTGACCCACAGGCCCGGCACGGTGCGACTCTTGACAATTCCATTGTTATGGGGACGGCGGAATGGCGTAAGCCTCTTAAGAGCCTCGTAGTTAAAGTATGGTGTGGGGCCTATGAAAAGGGAACTTGAAAGAAGGGTTTATTGCAACATCGTTGGTGCGTGCTGGGTTTACACTGGTCCTCCTCCTCCTCCTCCTCCTCCTCCTCCTCCTCCTCCTCCTCCTCCTCCTCCTCCTCCTCCTCATCCCCCTCCTCCTCCTGCTCCTCCTCCTCCTCCTCCTTCTTTCGACCGCTTCGCAATCGGGGACCGATTGGCGGACACGGCTCGCAAGCAGTGCAAGGCTGCCCTCAGTCGCCGTGATGGCCTTTGTCGTAATAAACTGGCCAAGCGTAGCACATTGTGATCTCTGACATCCAAAGTTATCCATCAAGCAAAGCCACAATGCATGCCACGCTCCACAAGCATGGCTCCAGTTCGCACGCCGTGACGGTGGCATGCTCACCCATTGCGAAGCTCAGTGACGCAAGACGAGTCCATTCTGCAGCATCGTCTGTCTGGACATACTCAAACCCATCCAGCACCCAACCACCCCCCCTGCTATGCTCACCAACGCTGCCGCCGAAGAAGACGCGATAAATTCGACTTTCTGGCCGGAGAGCGTGCACAGCGTAGCTGAAAGCACGCTGCCGTGCTAAAGCATCCGCTTCTGAATTCAGCTATCTGTATAGATGCCGGCCCAAGCCGGCATCGTCCGCACGCGCAATAAGGTAGTACATGGTGGAAGCACGCTCCAGGACATAATGTAAAAGTCGAAGGCGTTCATCATGGACGTTATGATAGCACTTCCACGTGACATTCAACCAATTGATCGCCAAAGACGAATCACCGATCACCTCCAATCGCGGAACGTCACGGCCTGCATCCCAGCTGACGGGTCGACGGCTGACTGTGCGTGGCTTCTTTCTGGCTGGCTCTTCCCGTGGGCTTGGCTGTTTCCGGTTTGTCGTGAGGCGCTGTTCCAATGGCCGCATAGAGAACAGACCGTGGGCACGTTCGCGAAAAAAGCCGCAATCTTTCTTCCAGCCCGTGTTGCACGCGGCCTCCTTCCACCTCTCGCCACAAGCACGCAAGAGAACATCTTCCCATGCATATTTTTTTCCGGGTTCGCGCGTACCTCCAGTGGCCCTGCTTCCCGCTTCTATCGAGAGCCTCCCCCAGGGCCCTGCGCCACTGCCACCATTGCTCGTCGTGCCAGAGCACGCATGCTGGAAGGAAGCATTGACTAGCCAACTGCACCTGTGGACGAGGGGCGCCTATCGCATCGACAACGTCGGCGAATGGGTTGCTGCCCTGCGGCCCCATGCTGATGGCAGTCTGGCTGCATAAGCGTGCAAACCCAGCGCCTGCCGTGGCATGCAGCTCGTCTAAAACTCGCGTGGCGAGGCTCAGATGGCCCTGGCGGTGGAAAGTCTGGCATACAATACAGGTAGTCCTCCTCAGCTGGTCAGCGAATGTCTCCTCGGGTCTCTGGCGCAAGCCGCCAAGTCGACGGAGCAGCGCGTTCTCCCACCGGTAAAGCTCGTTGTACAAGCCTTTGGACCACGTCCAGGCTCCTGCGCCGCGCAGGACCACGGCGTGCACTCTCTTAACGAACTCAGCAAACCGCACTTGCAAACTCATGGAGTCTTCCAATAAGGCCGGGCTGTATTTCCAAGAAGCTGCAGCGGCCTTGCCTAGCCAACGGCGGACAGACGGCAACGTGTTGGCGTCGCTCGACAAGATCGCCCCGAGCACCTACAGCGTCTTCACTTTTCGCGGCCATTGGCTTTCTCCTCCTTGCTGGAGTTGGAAGGTCTGGGTCGCGGCAGGCTCGGATGTGACGCACTGCAGGGACTCTGGCTTCCAGCGCAACCTGAAAGACACAACGACGCTGGTGAAATCTTGCGTCATGACTCGCACGTGCTCCACTGAATGCGCAATGAAATACCAGTTATCTGCCCAAACAACACACTGCGTCAGACCCACAATCGGCAAGCGAACGCCATAGCCTGCAGCGCACCACTTGTCGGCGCATAAATCCAGCGCGCGACGAATCACGAGGTTCCACTCCCATGGCGATTTGTTCCCCCTTGGCGGACTGACCGGGCGAACGAGAACGAGTTGATAGATTGCACCCGACCAGTGCGCCGTGTGGCCGTCAACCCCACCGTCTCCTCCACCAATGCGCGAATCAGGTCCGACGGGAAACCCAAATACATGCATGAACGCATAACGACGTCAACCCGCAGCTCATCGAACGCAGCCTTAACGTCAGCGCTGAATAATGTAATCGGCTCTGCGTGGTACCACTCGGCGCCCTTCTGGAGCAGCACGGCAAGGCCGATCACGATCTGCTCAGTGGAATGGCTGTCCTCGAACCCAAAAATCAAGTGTCGTCGCCACCTCCAATCCAAGCGTTAGCCGACAAAGTCTTTGAGCAAATACACAATGCATCCCATGTACCACTGCGATAATGCACTGATGAGACAGATCCCGCGGAATTGGGAGAGATCGACGGATTTCGCATCCTTGGTGAAGAACTCAATCATGAGCGATTTCCAAGAAGGGGGCGCACCGACGACATGACCACAAAAACGAATCTGCCACGCGACGTGGAAAGCGAGAACCACCGACCACGGTAGCAACTTCAACACGTCTGCATCCAAGCCGTCGCCGCCGCCGCCGGCATTACCGACAGCCATCTGAGAACGCGCAGCCATCGTAACATGGAGGTCCCAAACTGTTTTGTGGCCTCTTCCAGCCCCAGACAAGGTAGCATACTCGTCAAGTTGCAATCTCCATTGTAACAATAGCTCGGGTCCGACACTGGTATCGGTGCATTTGAACCAGCAGTGCCTGTACAGTTCCTCAGACCACGCGTCCCTATCAAACGTCAGCTGACCGTTGCAAAGCCATTGGTACTGAACGCATTTTCCCCTCCCGTCCCAGCGAACCGAGGGCCTGCTTAGTTTTCCACCTACGTCGAACTCGTTGCGCCTGCCGTCGTAAAGCGCGTTTGTCCTGTACCGAAGGCGCCACTCGCAGACCAGATTCTATCAATTCAAGAGGTCTCGCATGCAAGCATTTCTTCGTAGAAGCTGTTGTGGTGAAGTCAATGAAGGACGCAGTGTCCACCACGCCCTGTTGCAGGTCTATCAGCGCAGAGGCAGAAGCGAAGCCCGCATCAGGAACTCCTCCAGGAAAACACGCGGTCACGACCTGCTTCCTAAAGATATTCTCGTTGTACTGATCTGCTGGCTGTCATCCCTTAATGCTCCGTCGGTGAATGCGCTGCTTACCAATATGGGTTCCCGATGAAAACGTCCCACGTACAGCCAAATTGTCTGACTGGAATACTCGATCAGTAACCACATCCGCAGAACCAACTAACTAACGCACGTGAAACCACGATATAATAGATCTGAGTACCATCCGCCTGTCTACGCCCGCGTCCGTTGGGAATCCTTGTCTGGACCAGCCCTGCGGGACAGAAAGTGTTTGCAGCCTGCAAACAGTAGTGCCGCAACAAGAACACCAACGAATCGTGTGCCTATGCCAATAGTCGCTCGAAGATGGCCTCCCGAGGGCACCACTGCCAGAGACGCCGGCAATATATTGTTGTAATTCGAGCTGGAAATCACCGCCGACGATAAGATACAGAGCTCCAAATCCAAGCAACATACCACAAACTTCGCGAAGAGCTGCCACAGCTTCAGAATATAGGGGATAATCTTTAGAACAGTCAGGAAGGTAGGAAGATACTATACCAAAAGGCCCAATAATAACAGAAGTGTGCATGCAGTGGGAGCCCGTCCGACAAACCTGTTTCATCAGCCCGCCCGGCACGAGAATGCCACTCGGATTGCCAGCGCCGTGTATCCCAGCCCAACCCGGTATGTCAAATACTTCACGTGGTGAAACTGGCCAAGATGAAACCTCCTGAAGGCACAAAACTCCGCATCCCGCGGACCCAAAATCATCAATGATGTCACCAGCATGGTCAAAAGCGGCTCGATTAACATTGCATAACATTGCAAGTAACTACATTGATCCCCTCCACCTCCCCCACAGGATGTAGCTTCACCTCGCTGGGCACTCAGTTCCGAGAGGCGCATCAGCGAAACCGCCTGGCGGCCATTAGCACCATGTAGTTCGCCGCTGCCGTGTTGGGGCACTTCAGGAGCTGAAGGCCCTGGGGGTCCCAGTCCACCCCCGAAGTAGTCACCTCCGCAATGAGCTGGGGGGCCCCACTAGGATCTTCAAGATAGGCACACATGTCGGATCCCCAAAAGATGCGGACAGTGTAATTCTTGAACTCCGCCTGCGGCTCCGTCAAGTTCTCCAGCATGTTCTTAACCTTGCCAAGCGTATTGTACTTGGCCTTGTTCTGGGCGGTCTTCTCCAGGGTAGTGAATAGTTCGCGGCCCTCCCACATATTGTGCTTCAGGTGAAATCGCCATACCCTGTTAACCTCGGATATGTTGCCGCTGACGGGGACCTTGATAAAGAAGCTCCGCTCGCCGTGGGTCTCCGCACTGCCGACGCTCCCCTTGATCTCTTCCGGACTGTGGGCCTTGAGGATGTTCAGGAGTTCGGCCGCCTTCTGCTTGGTGATGCCCCTCGTCTTGGCCTCTTCGAACTTGTCGGCGAAGCCCTTGATCTCGATGAACCCTGGTACGAAGTCGCCAGCTGGCTGAGACCGCGACCTCAAAGCAGCAGGCGACGTGAGCTTCGTCTCGAGGGCGGTCAGGCGATGCACTAAAGCCGCGCTCGATTAACCTTCGAATCCACGATCTTTTCGAGGCGCGCGTCAAGCATCTCCTCGAGCTTCGCAGTCTGCTTCTCCGCTACTTTGTCTGAGAACTTCTCCAAGATAGCCTGCAACGCGGGTTCTGAGAGCGCCATGCCGTCTGCTTTTTGAACCTTCTTGAAGCTCCTCCTCCTCCTGCTCCTCCTCCTCCTCCTCTTCCTCCTCCTCCTCCTCCTCTTCCTCCTCCTCCTTCTCCTCCTCCTCCTCCTCCCCCGCCCCTCCTCCTCCTCCTCCTCCTCTTCCTCCTCCTCCTCCTCCTCCCTGTTCCCGCCAGCTCTCGCGGGCATCGTTTCTGGATGGGCTGGTCGGGGTGCGCGAAGCGTCATGAATTGCCCCCCCCCTCTCATCGGATGTAGCACAAGCCACATGACCCCATGCGACCCTCTGAGATCCATTACCACTCGGAAGTCCCGAGGGGCTCTTGCATCTCTGCCGCACACAGGGGGACCCTGTCAGCCTGGGCGAGGCAGCTTGCAGACAGACGTCTACTCGACATTTTGGCGGCGCGCTCGCTTCGGCAAGCCCACCGCGAGGTCGGGAGCTGCTCGGGCGGCACCTCCCCCGTCGCAGTGCGGTGACCTCCTCCACCGTCCGGATGGTGCTGACTGTTCTGCTGCGCCAGCGAGGCTCTCGGCTGGCAGCCTGCCACAAGATGCGCGGCCGTCCCAGGCCCCCCGATGCTCCCAATTTTGTTCTGATGAGGCAAGGGGGGGGGCGAAGGGGGCAGGCACGACGAACGCCCTGCTGATCAACGCGTCAATCTGTCCACCGTGGGCTTCAGGAGTGGAGCCTGCAGCGATACGAATGAGCCCCTGGAACGTATCAGCGCCGGGGTGAGGAGAAGGAGAGGGAGGAGGAAGAGAGGAGGACAAAGATGCTCTCAACTTACAGTCGGATCTAGGACAGAAGAGCATCCTCCAAGGACATGAGACGCTCCGCCCTCCAAAACACACAGAGAACATCCAAGGGCACCCTCCCCCAGGATGCACAAGAGCGTCCAAAAAACACGAATGACCTTGGGGCACCCTCCTCGAACCGACCTCGACCTTATACCTCGGTCCGACTGTGCCCGACGACGACGACGAGGAGGACGGCGACGGCGACGACGGCGACGACGTCAACGACAACGACAACGACGACCACACGGCCCACCGCTGCTCCCCAGCCCTGCCCACGATGGCCCCCGCCGCCGCGCGAGGCTCGGTGGCCGCGGGCCTCCGCCGCGGCCGCCGCGGAGGGCGCTGCCCGCGCCCCGGCCCCTGCCAGAGAGAGGAGGCCCGCACCCGCAGCGCAGTGGCGGGCGGAGAGCCGGCGCACGCGAGGAGAGAATCGGAGGTTCGGGGGTGAGGTCGCAGTGTTCGGGTGAGGGGCAACGATAGGGGGGGATAGGGATAGGGATAGGGGGGGGAACATCGACCTGGAATCGGCGATACATCGGCGATACATCGGCGATAGGCCTCCGATAGTGAATCCGCACGTTCCCGGGGAGGTTGGGGCTATCGGACACCTATCGGCGATCAATGGGCGATTGAGGTTCGATGCATCCCCCCCTATGCCTATCCCCCCCTATCGTTGCCCCTGTTCGGGGGGGGCGACAAATGGGCGGGGGAGAAAGGTGCCCCTTCGGGGCCCCAGAGGGCCCCTTGAGCGGCCCTGAAGGACCCCTTTTCTGCAGCCCTCACTGCCCCCCCATTCATCGCCCCCCTATCACGCGCCCCCCCCAGAAAGGAACGGAAAGCCCCTCCACCAGGAAATCGGCTTCGGTCTCGTGTTCGTGTCGCGCGGACGATTCGGATGCAAAAGTCCGGCCCTCTGGTGGGCGTGCGGTGGCTAGGGGTGTTCCGCCGTGGTGTCCCGCGGTGTCCCTGTGGTGTCCAGCGGTGTCCTGCCGTGGTGTCCCGACGGTGCTCCGTGGTGTCCCGCGGTGTCTCGCAGTGTCCCAGCATCGTCACTATCACATTCATCGCAGTTGCCAGCAGTTGGTTCGTTCCCCTCCCCCAACCCCTTTATCACCCAAAAGGTGGTCATGTAAGTAATGATATAAGAAATCTTGGGGCACACTCTAGAGGTCTCCTAGATGGGGTCCGAGTAGATGGGGTCGGGGGATCGCGCTGCATTGCCGATGCAGCGCCGATGCATCGGCGAGACATCGGCGATGTACCAGCGACGTCCGAAGCTCATCGGCGACGCCAACGCGGAGAAAATGTGGCTCCACATCGAGCCGAATCGCCCATGCATCGGCCATGCGGCGCGATCCTCCGACCCCATCTACGAGGACTCTGGACTCTATCCAAGAGGCCTAGACTTGGAGGCCTGGAAATGAACACCAACACCAACACATGGGGGTGCCTCCACAGGGGGGAGATGATCCTAGATTTCGGTGTTGGTGATTATGTTGCGGCCACCTTGGAAGCTGGAATATGACCCGCATCACCGAGATCGGGATCTTCTTCCGTCGGTGGATGCACACCACCGATATTGGTGTTGGTGTCAACCTCTCGGCCTGCGATAGACACTCTTCGTCGATCTCTGAGGGTGTTCAAATGCGTCGCAACGGCGGCCCCAGCGACACGCTGGGCCATGCGAGCGGACAGCGTGCCGCTCCGCCTCGCGGGGTGGGAGGCCAGGAAATGCTCGGGACGTCGACGCTTGGGAACGGGGAGGTCGATAGCGTGTCGCGCCGAAGCGTAGTGGGCCAGAACCGGCAGAGCGACACGGGAAGCCAACGTGCCCGACCGTAAGGTGCCACAGAGCCTCTGTGGATCCCTGGGGCGATCGGGGGGCAAGAAACTTCCGTGGGGCACCTGCTGTCAGGCTGGGTTCTTATTTGACGCGCCCACTGGAAAAGAGCACAGCAGGAGAAGCGGCGGGAGGAGCGGCAGCGGCGGGAGGAGGGGCAGCAGCAGGAGCAGGAGCAGCAGCAGCAGCAGCAGCAGCAGCAGCAGCAGCAGCAGGAGCAACCCATCAAGCTATGAGAGGCCTTCCTGCCTCCCTCCCTTTCTCCCTCCCCCCGCTCTCCCTCTCTCCGCCGTGCGCTCTGTCACTGAATCAGCGCGGCTGGACTGCAAAGGGCATATTCGTTACAGGCGCACACGTGGATATGTCGATATATCAGTATTGAAGCACCCTTCGCGAAGCCAGCTCAGAGTACAGCTCGAAACCGAGGTTGCTTCCTCGAGTCCGCCGAAAAGGCGTGTGAGCCATTTGGCTGTCAGCCTCCCCCAGTCTCCCTCCCCAGGGGTCCAAAAGCCCGTGTAAGGAGCGGGGGGGGGGCTACGAACTCGCCAACGCGCCCCTGAGGCCCCAGGAGCCCCCCAAAGGCCTCATCCTCAAGACGGCCGCAGAGAGCCCAGAAAGAGCGCGAAGACAGTCCAAGAGAGCGTCGAAGCGGCCCCAGGTGGCCCCACGACGTGCCCCAGGTGGCCCCACGACGTTCCACGATGGCTTCGAGACGGCCAACGAGGACGTCAACAATTCGCAATGTTGGTCTCGACAGCGTACAAGACGGCTCAAGAGGCCTCCAAGGTCGCTCCAAGGGGGCCCGCGACGCCCCCAAAAGGGCCCCAAGACGGCCGAAGAGGGTCCCGAGACGGCCCAGAGCGCCCAAGATGGCACCCGGGGGCCCCAACAGGTCCACAAGAGGGGCCCGAGAGAAGCACCGCGAGCTGCCATTCCAAGCCCTCCGCCCCCCGAGGACCCCCGAGACCGCCTGCAGGCGTCCAAGAAAGGCCCACCAGGCCCGAGGAGGCCCCCCAGGAAGCCCCAGGGAGGCCCCCGGAGGTTCCCCAGAAGGCCTCGCCCGTGGACTTCGTCTCTCTCCTGGGGGTCGGCGGAAGGGCGTGGGCCTCGTGGGTAAGACCAGCGTCCTGCGAAGCATCGGAGGCGACCAGAGGCTGCTGCACTATAGGCAAGAGGCCCCCCTCTCGTAGCGGCATTCCGGTCAGAAAGGACCCACACCGTAGCCCGTGACCACTGATGGCACGGTGCTCATCTTCAGTGTTGCCTGACGCTGATCTGGCCCTCAGTAGTCCTCGACTCGAGGAAGTGACGATGCGAAGTGGCCAAACATCCCCCCGAGTAAGCACGAAATGACAGACATGAGGAAGCGGCAAACACGCCGTAAATCGGATCCTGGAGGAGCCTGAACCCAAGCAGCCATGATAGGATTGACGCAAGGTGCGCTCAAGGATTTCCAGAGTGCTTATCGGGCATGGACTCTGCAGCCCGTGTGGAATATTAGGGAATCATGGAACGTTTCATTATCGTGAGCCCCTGCTGCTTTGACGACTTGCTGGGCCCTGCGGCGACGGCCTCTGCCGATCTTCCCATATGTCCAAGCTGGCACACCCGAAACAGGCACGACACGAAAACGGGCACGATGCCCAACTGCAAATGCTACCCCAAACCGACAGCGGCCGCTGATGGACATGCGACTTTGCGCCTCAAGTCGACAACGTCCGCGGCGACACCGACAGCGATCCCTGTTCGAATGGACAGGAGCTGCTCTCGATCTTCGTAACCATTCTCTCCGACGCACTCAGATCGCGAAGACTCGAGTTTGGAGGAACTCGACTTGGCCTGACGGGGCCGTCAGAAAAATGACGATATCCAGCCTGGAATCTGACGCGAGCTCCCGCGAACGTCCCACGAACACTGGACCCTCAAGATCCAGGAGATCCAGGACGGGCCTGTCAAAAGGCGTCGGCAAGCCCGAGTCGACTGACGACGACGACCGACGACGACTCCGACGACGGCCGACGACAACGACGACGACGATGACGACGACGACGGCGACGGCGACGGCGACAACGACGGCGGCGGCGACGACGACGAACTCGAGCCTTACGTTTCCCTGGCGGAGTGCGGCGGCCCACCATCGCGCAGCGGCAGGCTGAGGGCACCCCTCGGCACTGCACGATGAGGCGCGCGCAGGCGCGCTCGAGCCAGCACGGCGGAGCGCTCGCCCCACGGGGCTCCAGGACACGGCGCGACCGCCGTCAGCGCGCGCACCCGCACACGAGCGCAGACGCGCTCGCATGCGCGCTGTCACGCCCGTCGGGACTGCGCGACGAGGCGCGCGCAGGCGCGCTCGAGCCGGCAAGGGGAGCGCTCGCTCCGCGGGGCTCCAGGCCGGCCTCGAGAGACGGCGCGACAGACGGCACGACCGCCGTCAGCGCGCGCACGCGCTTTTCGTTTAGCGTCGAGGCCACGCGCGCGGCGGCGCGGAGCAGGAAAGGTCGAGCAAGAGCGTGCACCGGCCGGGCTCAAAAGCGGGGGGAAAGACGCCGAGTCCACCCATGAGGGGATCGGCAGCGGCACTCACGGAGGGGCAGAGGTGAGGGCACAGACGGGGGAGGGAGGAGAGGGGGAAAGAGGGGGCAGAGGAAAGACGAAGCAGCACGTCGGTGCCAAGCCGAAACAGCGAGCGAGGCGAAGCAGGGAAGCGGCAACGGAGGCCACCCAGGACTGAAGGCAAAGATAGCGCAGGAACCTGGGTTAACCAGCAGACCGAGGAGGAAACGACGCCTGGTCAAGCGGCACGGGGGCAGAGGGGGGTAAAACAGTGGCGCCCGCGGTGGGGCGTGGCTGCAAAACGGTGCAGGCTGAGCCCAAAGGGGGCAGGCCAGCGTGCGCACACGTACACGAATGGACACGCGCTCACATGCGCGCATGCAAGCGCGCGAGCGCATGCGCACATGCATACACCCAACTACACTGGCGAGTGCACAGGCATGCTCACATGAGCGACGAAGAGATGCGGGTCTTACGCAAGATGACAGAGCGACCTCATGCGGTGGCTCGCGCGGGCAGCCAGCGCGGCACGCTACACTGGAAACGAACGCGCTTACGCGCGGACTCACGCGGGAAGCCTACGCGCGAACATCGGCCCAGCCGACCCCTTTGTCGCTCACATGGAGCTAACTCTTCCCAGCGCGGCACAAGAAACAGCATGCATCGTGACCCATTCAGCCTCGGTTGAGCGTTACAGCCCCGCGGGTATCGCTTTGTAGCGCTTCCCCTGCCCACGTGACTCTCCAATCCCTTCTTCGTTCACACCAAGCGAACTGCTCTGCTCTGATTGCCGGTGTAAGATTGGGGCCACATGTCTCCAGCGCACCCTCGACGCTTTCGCCTGTCCCGCACGCTGACTAGCAAGGCCCGCTTAGAGCGCATTTCTGACAACGCATCCCTCCAATCTCTAAAACTCCAACGATCACAAGAAAATCGATGCTAAAGCGCGACTGGACGGCACCCACCCTGGAAGAGTGGCATGCGATTCGCCAGGAGGAGTAGGAGGAGGAGGAGGAGAAGGAGGAGGCAGTGCTGGGGAACGTGGAGTTCTGCATGGGGACAGTGGGGCGGTGGAAAAGCGCGCGGAAGGGAGCAGAGCGCGAGAAGGGAGCGCCCACGGCGAAGGCAAGGGGGGTGTGGGTGAGCAGAAGAGCGCTGGCCGTCACCCGTGCCCGCTCGCCATCCACCTGCCCCCTGCCCCCTCCCCCTCCCCCGTCCCCCTCCATTCCCAGACATCCGGCGTCTCGGTTTTTTCGAGACACGGGCCCCCGACCTCGACCACTTCCCCCGGACCGGTTTTTCATCCCGAGTCGTTGCCAAGGCCCAGGAAGGGTCTTGAGAGGCCGAGAAGGATGCAAAGACTCCGTCTCGATTTTTCCGAGACGCCCCACGTCTGGTTTCCTCCCTCCCCTCCCCTCGCCTCCCAGCCCCAGCATCCCTTCTCTCCATCCTTCCCCTCGGGAGTATGTATAGCGCAGGAGCATCCGCCACAGGCGCAGCTGCCTCGGACGCGCCAGGACGAGTTGGGTGGACAAGGGTGGGGAAGGAGTGGGAATGGAGGGGGGAGAACTGGAATGGGCATGGAGTGGGAATGGAGGGGCATGGAGGGGAGTGGTGGGAATGGAGGGGAGGAGTGGGAATGGAGGAGGGGAGGCGGGAATGAACTGGAGGGGCGAGGCAAGGGACGAGGCGAGGCGCGGCGAGGTGCCAGTCTGTCACCCCGGGGGGGGGGGGGGGGCGGCCCTGCGAGAGCCGTGCGGTGGCGCCAGAGCGCCGAGAAAGGCGACTGCACAATGAACATCGGAGTGAGGCCGGCCACAGGAAGAGGGGAGACGGGCGAGGGGCAGAGGAAGAGGGGAGAGGGGAGAGGAAGAGGGGAGAGGGGACAATGAACATCGGAGCGAGGCCGGCCACATCTTCCTCTTCCTGGGTCGAGATCTCGACCCAGGAAGACCACGGGTGAGGCCGGCCACAGGAAGAAGAGACGAGTCGATCCTCGAAAGGATCCAGAACGCCTGGGACGCTGACCCCAAGGCAGAGGCGACACCGAAATCTGGTACACCGCAACAGGTCCCAAGTCCGAGCACGAGCTACCCGAGCCCAGGCCCACGGACTCACTCATTCCCACCGGCCCCCTCCGCAGTGGAAGCAAGCCCCCTGGCGGAGAGGGGGAGGGGGGAAGGGGGAGGGGCGGTGGAGGGGGGCGAAGGGGGAAGGCCAGGGGAAAGAGGGCACAGGGCAAGCTAGCTGCGCTCGCGCCGTATCTGGCAACCGACCCCTTCCACCCAGCCCTTCCCATTGCGCTATGTTTATGTCCCCCGCCCGCGTGCCATAGCGGTCCTGGAACTCCAAAGAGGACCCCATCGTGTTATGCGCTATCGAAAGAAAAGGAGCTGCGCACATTCGAGGGGCGGATGAGCAGGAGGACGAGCAGGAGGAGGAGGAGGAGGAGGAGGAGGAGGAGGAAGGAGGAAGGAGGACGAGGACGAACAGCAGAAGCAGGAACTGGAGTGGAAGGGGCGGGAGGAGCAGAAGGACCGGGGCAAGGCGGAGGGGAAATGAAGGGAGCGACAACGATTACAAAGAAATCGGATTCAGAACAGTTGCCCGCGCTGGGGCGAGAGCGCCATTCTGAACGACGGGAGCAAAGCGCCGATCCGAACATGAAGCCCACATTGCAGCGGGGACACAAAAGTGACAGCACCGGGAACAATTGGAGTGTAAAAAACTGCATACCGAAGAGCAGTTGGTTTGAAATCCTGTGTCACAACAACACGCGGAGAGGGCCGAACATCTTCAAGACAGAGTCAGGGGAGAGAGGAGAGCAGCATTCATAATGCACAGTTATAAAGGAGCCCCCGGTTGCCAGCCCTACTGGCGACGTTCGCCGCGCAGCCCTGGGCGCCCCGAAGGCCTCCTCAGGAGGCGGCTGCGGCTTTCAGGCGCGCCCGCGCCGAGGCCAGCGAGCCGACCTCGCTCTGGCAGGGGTGGGGCGTCGCAGCTTTGTCCGCAATGGGTGTTTTCGCCTGGTTTCGGGCCCCGGGACCATCACAGATCGATGCGGCTCGAAAAATGCCGCTGGAAGATGGGGTGTAGGGTTCCGGTCGCGATTCTTCGAAATGTTGCAATGTTTCGCAACGTCAGATCTCAGGGCGCGCACACGCGCACACGTGCCCAGCAAAGCCTGGGCGGACCATCTGGTTTGAGCGGGCAAATCTGCGGGGGGCTGCAAAATTGCTCACTTCCCCTCCGTCCCCTCCGCTCGTCCAACCGTCAATCTTCCAGGCGCCAGACCCAAACATCCGGCGTCTCAATTCTCTCAAGACATGTGAAATCGACCTCTCGACCATTTACCCGGGACCGGCTTTTCATCCCGAGTCGAGTTTTGACGGTCCCGAGGCCTGGCAAGGGCCCCGAGGGGCCGAAAACGATGAAGAAACGTCGTCCGACTTTTTTCCAGACGCCCAGCCCAATGTCTGGGACAGCTTACTGGGATTCTGGACAGGCCTCGAAGGACAGCTACCTCCGACATCGTTCTGGGGTGTCCTTTCGACGCTGAGCGTCCGCAATGCCTCGACCCTGGAGACGACACCATGCTCGTGGACCAACCTCAAGAGCATGCCTTGTGGTAAGCCGGAGGGGCAGGGAAGAGGCCAAAATTCAAACCGAGCTTAAAGGCAATACTGTATCCCGCGGGTCAGGGATCCGAGATATTCGGGATCTGGGATCTGGGACCCAAGATCTGGGATCCAGGATCCAAGACCTGAAACCCGGATCTGGGATCGGGATCTGGGACCCCGGATCCGGGATCTGGGACCCAGGGATGAAATCCAAGATCCGGGACCAGGGAACCGAGAACGGGGACCCTGACCTGGGCCCATGGTACCCGGGACCCGGGATCCGGGCTTCGGGACCTGAGACTCTGGACCTGAGACCCGGGACGAACCAGGATCTGGGATCCATAACCCACTGGGAACTAGAACCTTCGAGCTGCGATCTGGGACCTGGGATCCGACATCCAAGACCCAAAATCTGGGATCTGGGATCTGGAACCTGCCAGAAACCCCTGATCCTGAATCTGAGATCCAGAACCCAGGATCCAGGATCCGGGATATGTGTTTCTTATGTTCGTCATACTTCTTCACTTCTAGCATCACATATAACAAGTTGTGTCGAAGCTAAGCAGCGGCGCGAACGATACCTGAGGCGCTTAGAATGAGAAGCCTAGTTTGATAAGAAATCGCACGCGCGCTATAACTTGTCAAAAGTTATCATAAATTGAAGTGTTCACAAGTTCGGAATATTTCCGGTCCAGTTCCATCGAGTCACTTGTTCGTGACCCCCGAAGTTGATCTGAGCGGCCCGAAAGAAGCCTGGAGGGGGTGCCAAATCGGCCAAATAACGTCGACCGAGAAGATGGGGGGGGATTCTCTCCACATCTCGGCTGGGCACCTTTTGTGGATGGGCCGGTGGCAGTGCACGAAGCGTCAAAAATTTACGAAAAAACGCTTCGACTTGAACAAACCATCAGCCGAAGGCCTGGGCAGCCTGTCCCTCCCCATCCTTACTCGTCCCTGACCTCCGCCTTGCCTCTCAAATTACTCCACTTCCTCCTCCTCATCTCCTCCATTTTTCCCTCATCCTCCTGTTAATCCTCCTGCTCTTCCTCCTCTTGCTCATCCCTTCTTCCCTCCATTATCACTCCTTCTCTTCCTGGCCCCTGGGGTCGTCTTGAAAGGCGGAAGCCCGAGAAAAGGCGAGAACACTAAAGCCATTGAAAACATGCAAAGATCAACAAATTTCGCCTCGTCGAGGTATCGCACTCCGCTTTGGTAATTGATTTCGTTCGGCGGTTGTTATCACAAGTGTTCCTAAGATTCCCTCAATCCGTCCTACAGGTTCAAACCTTTCAAGTTAGCAAAACTGGTAGATATAATCGACCGAGACATACCATACGTGCTCGTCATGCGTTAGCAGACTTGCGGTGAATGAATTGAGGCTCCGAAACTGGTGCTGTACTTGCGAGACTGTTGTATGCTAGGCTATGCCCTACGCATCGAGTCATGCAAGGTATGACGCTGGTCAGGCAACTTATAACATCGGATATGCGCTTATCAAGACAAGAAACTGCTCGATGAACCCGGGACCTGAGATCCGCGACCTGGGATTAGGAGCCCGGAATCCGGGACCTGGGGCGCGGGACCCGAGACCCGGAGCATGAGGGTGGGGCCAGGACCCTGGCCCCAGCCAGGGCAGGGGACCTGGCACACGGAGCGGGATGGGGGGCCAGGACCTGGGACCCAGCACCGGGGACTCGGGGCCCAGGGGGAGGCTGGGACCCAGAGCAGGGCAGGAACCTGGACACGCCAGGACCCCGGGCCCAGAACGGAGCCAGGCGACATGGGACCCGGGACCCTCCAGGATCCGGGCTCTGGGTCATGGGATCCGTGACCCTGGACCTGAGATCCGGGATCTGGGACCCGGGATCCGGGATCTGAGATCCGGGGCCCGTGGGGCATGCTTCGGCTTCGGATGTCACCAAGGACAACGACTGCCCCGAGGGGCGCAAGGCAGTTGGGACAGGCCATGCGCGGGGCAGTGGGCGCTGTCAGCCGCAGGGCCGCCTGGAGGGACGCAGAGCACTCCCGGGCAGTCTCGAGGCAGGGCGCCTGCAGCCACTGGCCGCGCGGGCACGAGCCTGAGCGCAGACCCCTGACGTGGCCGCCTACGGCGAGTTTACGTAGTCATGACTTCGGAGTTGGTCCCGGACACCGCGTGGATCGCTCAACCTTGAGCGATCGACGCTAGGCGGATCGTTCAATATCGATTGACTATGAGCAACTATCGGCGCTGAACATTGAACGCCCGCGGCGGGGTCACCACCGCGTCTACACGACGCGAACCTGTCGTAGCCGTTTGGCTCACGTGCCAAGCTCTATCACACTCTTGCAAGCAACACTCTGTGGCAAGCCTGCCTCAAACTTGGCGGCATGTACGGACGCCCGCCGCCGATGCATCTCCACCGCGCCACGGAGCGAACACCAGCGCGATCCTCACATCTCCTGGGTCCCCGCCCAAGCGGCGACTGACCAGGTGCGGGTGCCTACAGTAGACACATCAGATAAGAATGGGATGCAGGCGGACGGACTACAGTCAGGTGAATATTGTTGGTCGTGTTTTTGCTGTTGATCGCATGTGAACAGATCGGAAGCGCACAAGCACACGCGCAATACGCACACGCGCGCACGCACGCGATCAGGATCGGACTCGGTCTCTGGGTCGGGCTCGGGCTGGGGCTCGGGCTTGGTCGCAAGCTCGGGCTCGGGCTCGGGCTCGCGCTCGGGCTCGGATCGTAGTAGTCCTGTGGGTCGTCCAGTGGCTGTACAGTGGGTTGTCCCGCGGTTGCCCCGCGAGTAGCGTGTGTTGCTATATGGTTGTCCTTTGGATTGTCCCCTGGGCTGTCCCGCGGGTATCCTATGGTTCTACGCGCCCGCGTATATGGACGAATGATTGTGTGTGTGTTGGTGAACGCATGCGCACGCACAAACACGCGTTAAATTGCATGTACGCATGCGTGCATGTTGGTACCCACGAGGCCATTGAAAACATCTACCCAGGACGTGTTTGAAAGACCTGCTCAGTTGGCTATGACGTTGACGCAAGCTGTTTTTCTGTGAACGTCGTCCCGCGCGGGACCCGCAGTCTAGAAACTCACGCGACTCGTTAAACCGTACAATGATACCCGTGCATTCCTCGCGGCAAAAAGTAAGGCTGGGGATAGTCGTCGTAGCGTTGCTCATACAGGAAAAGTGTTCTTACTCTTCTTCGGAAATGCGACTGGTAATATGTCGACCCTAGCATTTCACACAACTATCGAACGAACGACGTTACAAGTCTTACCAAGCAGTATCGAAAGAACCGAGAGTGGCCCGCGCCCGAGCAACGAACCCACCTACAGTCCGTCAAACATTTCACTGGTAAAAGATTCACCGAACCGTGGAACTACGCGCTGAGGTCAGAGGCGCACGTCCGACACGAACAAATAGCAATCACGTATTGAATTATCATCGTTTTCCGAGCGGTATGAGCAGAAAGCGCCCGCCACGAAGCTTCTACTGTAAGAGTTCTGAGCGTGCGCGTCGCCCTTGCGGGGCCGACGCGCAGATGATAGAAGTACGTTTGAGTGGCACTGGAAGAAGTCTTGCAATCAAATCTTCGGGTGCCATCTTCGTCGACCTTTGAGTGCTCTAAGGCTCGCAGGTGCCATGGAGCTTCTGCGGGTGTCTGGCAGGCCAATCTCCAATTTTACGTGCCTGCTGTATTTTTCCTCTGGCGCGTGACAGTCTTTACCCGGCACCCCCCCCCCTCCCAAGGGAAGGGTAACAATCGTACGTGGGGAGGGGGGCCCTGGATCCGCCAAACATGCGGATGCCCGAAGGCATGTTGTGCTGCTGACAGCTATGCTGCGGCTCTCGCATGCCCCACCCCGCCCAAGCATTATCGTTACCCGGGGCCCCACCCCCACCCCGCCCCGGGGTAACGACCGCTACCTGAAATGAGACTTCTGAACAAACATCGTAGCGTTCCGATGTCTCCCGCGGCCGCCGCCGCCGCGAAGTCTGTACGACGCGCCCAGAACCACGGGGCGCAAGCCAGGCACTTGGCATGAAGGAAACGGGTCCTGAAGGAAACGAGTCCTGGATCCCGGGGCCTTCCCGCAGGACCAGCGCGTCATCCTGAGTCGTTTCCTGACGGTCCCAGGGCCCGTGCCTCAGGACCCTTCGTTGCAACTCATGGAGCCTCCCATCCCATCTTGCTGGCTCTTGCGAATCGACGGTGACCGACTCGAATCGAAGCTAATCGACGCTAAATCGACGCTAGTCGACGCTGAATCGGCGCTGTCACATAGATTACCAGACGCTAACGCACGCTAGCGCACTCCAAAGATGGAAGTGCGAAAACGTACAAGGCATTCATGATTTGATATCAAAAGACCAGTTTCCCTCAGGACCTGCTTCCTTCATGGCGAGGCAAGCAGGGGCAGAATTGCGCAGCCAGCAGCGGCGCCGCACCCGCCCTGGAGCAAGCCTCCCGACGTCGTCGCCGAGACCGCCTGGGCGCAGGGGGGGAGTGGGAAGGAGGACGCCAAGAACGCCCGCGAGAGAGCAAGAAAGGGCCAGAAGCCGCACGACGCTGACGCTCCGGTCGGTCGGTTGGAAGGCCTATTGATCCTGGAATCGTCTGAACCCAGGCTGAGCCACAAGTCTCCGGCTCTTGTCTCCCTAGGGTGAGCCAAAGGTCGCTGCTGCAACACCGATGTCCTCTTAAGGAGGATCCACCCGCAAACTGTCCTTTCGCTTGTGCCTGCGCCATGCATGTGTGTCCCCGCACGCGCCCGTTCCAAGTTGCTCGAAACCAAAACGAGAAGAAGGTTGATGATGATCCTGATGACGAGGAAGAGGAGGAGGAGAAGGAGGAGGAGGAGGAGGACGAGGACAAGGACGAGGAGGACGAGGAGGAGGAGAAGGAGCAGGAGGACCAGTCTCAAACCAAGATTCATCAACGATGTTGGGATACACGTAGGCCCCATACAAGGATTCACTTCCACTGATGGGAGTGCCCCGTTGGGCGACCACCGTGTGAAAATCCTGAGGCATGCCAAGACACCCTTTTCAGGACTTCAACGCCACGAGTGAACCTGACTGTTGCATCTTGACGATCCTGAATCGTGCCAGAGTGCCAGTCTTGGGACTTCAACACCCCGAATCAACGCAACTGCTGCGCCCTGACAATCCTGAATCACGCGGAAACACCATTTCTGGAAAGTTCACCCTGAAAACCCGCGAAACTCTTGCAATGCTTGTAGCACGACTGTGCGCGGCGCCAGGGCGAAGGCCACAGATTGAAAACGACCTGCCCTGAATCCGTGAAAACCCTTAGCAGGGGAAAAAATGCGCGGCGCCAAAGCGACAACCACATTTTGAAACGACACGCCCTCCATACGAATGTGCGCGGCGCTAGGGCGAGCCACATTGTGAAAACGACTTGCCCTCAATCCGCGAAATTCCTGCAATTCTTGCAAGGGGTGATCGGATGAGACCGAATCCGCTTAAAATCGGTCCACGGACCCCTCCCGGGGCCCAGCTGGTGCAGCGTTTCACCCCAAATCCGATTTTGACAGTTCTGGGTTGCCACAAGGGCCCCAGAGGCTGAAAAAGGCCAAAAACCTTCCCGAACCCAGCGCCTCGAACCTGCCTCCCCTTCCTGCTCGCCGCAACCAATGCTGGGTCACATCAGACCCCCAGGCGGCTCTAACCTCTGTCCCCTTCTCACCCTGCGCCCGATCCCTGGTCGATCATCAGAGTGCGAGAGTATGCTGTTGAGCATCTCTTGCTTTGCTCGGCTCTCCTTGGACGGCCCCGGTGCCCCAGCGTGCCCCCTGCCGGCCTCCAGCAGCAAAACCACTCCGTTGGCCTCGCTGGGACAAGGTACGATCGGAAATGAGCACCGGCCAGACGGACCAGGCCCGACTCACGAGTCGACCCAGTGGGTTCGGACTCCATTGGAAACGCGTGAACAATCAGCTGGCTACACGCAAGAGCGACCCTGGGCAAGAGTGACATTTGATGCGCGGCTTTTGGGGAGCCGCGGGGGCACCAAACCCAAGCGCGCAAGACGCTACTATCGCATCGCGTTCCGCGATCGGGGACCCCGAATGGCCCCGCACCAACGGTCATTCTGGCGGAGAGTCACTCTTACGTCTAATCGAAGCGAAGGTCCCCGGCGGAGTCCGGGTTCGAGGCGGGCGGCGGGCGGGCCGAGTCCAGTCCGTCGGGTGACCGTCGGGAAAGGGCCGCCGTGAGCTTTACTCTGCACGGCCTGGGGCGCCCCAAGAGGGCGGCGTCTACGTGACCCTGTTCTCGCTGGGAAAAACCTTCGGACGCAAGCGGGCTGCACCGAGATCCTGGCATTGCAATTTTTTCACACCGGGCGTTTTCGCCACATTTCGAGTCCTGGGACCCTCACAGATCGATCTGGATCGATGGGGTCCGGGGCTCCAGGCAGATTTTTCTGCGATTCTCGCATTTTCTTTAGCAATGTCGGATCTCAGGGTACGGTGTCCATTCCACCGTGCGGCCAGCAGTGGAGCGGTCGTGAGTCTGGCCAGGGTCTGTCCTCTCCGAGACAAACGTCCTCGTCGTGAAAGAATGGGGCCCCGTGGCCTCCCCCGGGACTGACCCCGAGTTTTTTTCTGCTGACGGTCCCAGGGCCCAGGGAGGGGGGCCTGGAGAGCGCAGGCGGCCGAAACCTCCAGGACCCTTGTCCTCGAGGGCTCGCTTCCTACACGGCGTGGCACATCTTCTCCCGCGAAGCCTGAGGCACTCACTGTGCTGGCAGATCGAATGCTACGTCGGGCCGAGGGTATGGCGGGACCCACCCTCTTGAAACACACGTTTCGGAATGGACGATCAAGAAGCGATGACGATAACGAACCGGGAGAGTGAGGGGGCGGCTCATTTACAAATATGCATATCTGTACAGAAATGAATCAAATAAATGTGTGGTTTTTGAAATGTGTAGATGTATGCATATATATATATATATGTACACAAATATATAGGTGTAGTATACATATAAGTACAAACACAATATACATATACACATACGTATCCATAAAATTTCACATACGCATAAGATGCACACAGACACCCGCCGCCGAATGTTGCCTGTACCTCCAGAGAGGGTGGCGGTGTACAAAGTCGCTGGCTCCCAGTGTTGGCTTATACACCGCCACCCTTCCCTGAGACCGAGAAACATTCCACTGGAGGGCGTCTGTTTATATAATTTGTGGCGAGCCGGCTCGCTCCACTGGCTGTCGACCCTTCCGCGCGCGCGGTGGGGAGCGGTGGCACGCCTCCGGGCCACAGCGAGGGCCGCTGCGGAGGCCTGCGAACCCCTCGCCCGCGCTCGCTGCCCCGCGCTCGCTGCCCTGCCCTCGCTGGAGCCCCTCGCGGGAGCGCCGAGCGTTTTGCTCCACCGCCTGCCCTCGAGCGGAGGCGGCACCGCCTCCCCAGTCGCACCGACGTCTCGTGCCCTGCCCTTCATGTTGGTCTGTGCCCGACCATCCTGTGGGTCCTCATCCTGAATGCGCATCGCCCCTGCATCCGCGTCCTCTCCATCCCTCGCCCCTCCTCCTCCCCTCTCCTCTTGCCTCCCATCCCTGCCTGTGCCCTACGCGTGTCAACCATCTCGGCACACTCATCACACATCTCCTGGCCCCATGGGGAGCTCCACCGAAGGCCCCAGTGGCACCGCTCGCATGTGGGCGCCACCCTTTGCGGCACACCCCTCACACATTCCGTGGCGGGCCGACTGGTGGGCGGTTGCGCCTCCATTCGAGCCGCGCACGGCATTGGAGAGATTGCTCAAGGGAGTGAGGGCCAGACTTCACCCTTACACTCAGCAGGCCCATCACTGTTGATAGTCCTCCTCCTCCTCCTCCTCCTCCTCCTCCTCCTCCTCCTCCTCCTCCTCCTCGGACACCGAGCCAGAGACCCAACTTGGGTCACCCAAGCCGCCAGCTGAGATTCGACGAGGTGCCAAAACACAACTCCTGGAACCTCAACTCCGCGGATCAACGTGACTGTTGCGTCATGACTAGCCAAGGCGTGCCAGAACACCACCCCTTTGACTTCAACACCGCGAATCAACGTGACGGTGGCCTCCTGATAATCCTAGATCGCGCCAGAACAGCATTCCTGGGACTTCGACTATACGAATCCGAGAAACCATTGCGAATGTACAAAACGCATGTGCGCGGAGCTAAGGCGACAGCCACATTTTGAAAAGAAACGGCCTCCATCCTTGAAATTGCTTCAAACTTTCGATATAATGTACGCAGCGGTGCAGCGAGAACACCAAGATGAAAAGGAAACAATCGCCTTTAATCCGTGAAGCTGCTGCAGACTGTTAAGACGGATGTGCTCGGCGCTAATGCGAGAACTGCATTTCGAAAACCCACCCTTCATCCGTGAAGGTTTTGCAAAATTGTACAACAAATATGCGCACGATTTGCCCCCCCATCCGTGAAACTGCTGCAATTGTTTAAAACGAATGCGCAAGGCGCAAAAGCGAGAGCCACACTTTGAAAACGGCCCTGCATTCATGAAACCGCTGCAATCGTCGAACCTCAAGATCAAAAGCGGCAGGGAAATCTCAGGCCAAACGCCTGGCCTGCCCGACCGACGCGCTTGTGAGTGCAACAGGGAAGAGTTATGGCGATTCCCAGCAAGGAGCTACAAGAGGAAGTTATGACGATCCCCACGTCTGGAAGTGCAACAAGAATGGAGGCGATGAGGATGACGATCCCCAACAGGGAGCTCCGTCCACGAGCACCATGGGCCAAACAAATGAGCACATCCTGTATATATTGAAGTCGCTCTTGTCCTTTGCCCAAAGCAGGGCGACATGCCTTGCCTCGGACACAAAACGCCGTTTTAGATAAAACCCAAAGCACCCACACGCACTTCCCCCTCAATTGGCGAAGTAACGACTCCGTCGCGAACACCCACACTCACACACACACACACACACACACACACAAGCAAACACACCTTTCCCGTCGCAGCACAGAACAGGTAATCCGCACGGGCGATCGCAGTTATCGGGGACACACGACTAACAAATTGGCAGGACGCAAAAGACGGGACGCGGGAAGGCAACGCGGCCGCGAGGGGAGCACGGGGGGAGGGCACTCACAGGTGAAACAATTTCGCGGCGACCGCGCCCGTGCGGCCAGCTGGGGCTGTGCTACCAGAGCAGTGGACGCGGGACGGCGCCACGGCCACACCCAAAAACCTTAGCCAGGGCTGCAAGCGCTGGGACCGTGGGGAACAAGGTACTAGCAGTACTACAGAAGCCCCTGGAAGCTGCCAGGAACGAGTGGTGCATCCGGTTGTTCGTCACGTGGCCGAGCTGCGTCAGGCTTTGCTGCACTGGGCCGTCGTCTGCTGGGTGTGAGGCCAAGACCTGGTGCCAGCGGCGGCGCGCGGTGTCCGCGCAGGGCTGCGCGCGCGGGAGGGGGCGGAAGGGAGCGGAAAGGGGGCGGGGCAAGAAGGCGGGCGGAGGAAAAAAAGAAGAAAGAGCGCTCCGCCCGACTGGCGCACGCATCGGGGGCGAGCAGCAGGCCTGGCCGCAGGGGCGACTGAGCAGTGTGGCCGGGCCCGTGGAGGAGCGTCAAGGCGGGGGGGCCCGCCCCGCGCGCCCCCCTTGGAAGGGAAGCACGCGGAGCGAGGAGGCCGCGCCTGGAAGAGGAGGGGCGACGCCGGAACCAAAGGGCACCAGCGCTGGGGAGCGGGCTGCCATGGAGGGCAGCCCGCGGCCACGAGCGCCTGATCGGCGCAAACACGTATATTTTTGTTTTCCCCCGCCCCCCATCCCACAAACCCTGTCTGAAGCCCCCCCCTGGGAGGCCCCGCCACATGTCGGCAAGCAGCCCCACAGGCCTCCCCGCACCACCGACGCCACCGCCCCCCCACGCAACACCTACTGTGCTGCCACTGCCGGAGCCACTGCCGTCCCTCCCCGCCCCTACTGCCCGCCCTTCTCGCACGTGCTCATCGCCGTAGGGTAGCAGACGATTTCTGACTTCAACTTCGCCACTCGCTGCCGCCTGAACCGCGCTAGCGCCCGGTGTCGCAGCCCCCACTTCTCGCACGAGCTGAACTGGGTGCTGTGGCCCGCTGCCTCGCCAATGGCTCGCTGAGCAGCCTCGCCGCCCACCGCTCGCATCATGAGCGCGCTTCAGCCTCGCGGCCCACAGCTCGCTGAGCAGCGACGTGAATAGCTGCCCCTGCTCGCAATTCTCGCACGCGCTGATCGAGGTGCTGCGGCTCGTGATGATGGTGGCGGGCTCCAGCTTCACCACCCTCATCTCGCTGTGCAGCGGCGTGGCTGGAGGCCACAGCTCGCACTTCTCGCAAGCGCCGACCAAGACGCTGTAGCTCATGGTGCCGGGCTCCAGCTTCTCCACCCACATCCAGCGCACCCTCGCCACGCACATCTTCCTGAGCAGCGCCGGAGCCCGCTGCCACTGCTCGCCCCATCGCCCGTGGTGCCCTTCGCCACCTACAGCTCCCTGCGCAATGCCAGAGCTCGCGGCCACTGCTTGCTCTTCTCTCATGTTGCAGCGTTGTAGCTGATTGCCCGCGAAAGCTCGCCCGTAAAGCGAGAGCAGGAAGCGAGGTAACGGAGAGCGGACTGCAGCATCGAGATGTAGCTCATGGTGATGGTGGGCTCCGAAATCAGTGCCCAAGTCTCGCTGAGCAGCGCCGGGTCCGGGTTTCACAGTTCACCCTTCTCGCGTTTCTCGCAAGCGCCGACCCATAGTTACCAGAAGAGCGGCAAAGCTCCTTTGTCCAGTTTCGCCGCTCACGTCTCGCTGAGCAGAGGCGAGGTTGGCTGCCACTGCTCGCGCTTCTCGCACGCGCTGATGGGGGTGCTGTAGGTCGAACTGGCAGGCTCCAGCTTCACTGGCCGCACCTCGCCGAGCAGCGTCGTGGCCGGATGCCACGGCTCGCCTTCTCGCACGCGCTGATCGGGGTGCTGTAGCTCCTGAGGGTGGGTGGATCCGGCTTCACGACCACCATCTCGCTGAGCAGCGACGTGGCCAACAGCCACTGCTCGCACTTCTCGCAAGCGTTGTTCGGGGTGCTGTCGCTCAGGAGGGCGGGCTCCAGCTTCGCCACCCACGTCTCGCTGAACAGTCGCAGGGTTGGATGCAATCGTTCGCACGTCTCGCACGCGATGGTCAGGGTGTCGCTGAGCAGCGACAGGGCCGACCGCCACACCTTGCCCTTCTCGCACGCGCTGAACTTGGTGCTGTAGCTGATAACAAGCTCCACCTTCACCACCCACAACCCGCTGGGCAGCGATGGGACTGGCTGCAAGTGCTCGCACATCTCGTACGCACTGATCGGGGTGCTGCAAGCTCGTGACGGCAAGCTCCAGCACCACCAACCGCATCACTGCGAGCAGCAGCAGCAGCAGCAGCAGCAGCAGCAGCAGAGCCCTCGACCAGAGCTTCTGCGTCGTCGTCCCTCCCCGCTCCTCCTGGTCCTCCAGCTCCACCGCCGCCAATGCAGTTCCCCCCACCCGTTCCGCCACCGCCGCCGCTACCCGCTCCTCCCACCATGCCTTCCGTTCCTCCACCGTCCCTCCTCGTACGTCTGCCTTCCACCGTGCTGCCACTGCGTGCAGCAACTGCTGTCCCTCCCCACGCCGTAACTGCCACCTCTTCACCGTCCTTCAGGCTGCCACTGCCATCCCTCCCCGCTCCCACTGTCCACCTTTCTCGCACTAGCTCGTCGCGGTCTAGTAACCGATGCCTGCTGACCTCAACTTCACCACGCATTTTTGCCTCAGCAGCGCTAATGCTCGCTGCCACCGCCAGCCCTCCTCCCACGTGATCGACGCAGCGTTGCAACTGAGGGAGATCGGGCTCGCCTCCGCCACCCGTAAGACCCTGAGCAGCGCTGGAGCCCGCTGCCACTGCTCGCCCGTCTGGCGAATGGGGATCGCAGCTCTGCAGCTGAGAAAGGTCGGGCAGCTCTCCTCGGACCGCGGCGAGCATCGACGCCATGCCGTCAGCAAGGGTCGGGGCGCCCCCGGGCCTGGCGTCTGGGCGCCCCCAGTGCGTTCGAGAGCGCTGCATGGTGGTGCTCTGGCCGGCAGGGGCGCCGGAACGGCGGGCCGCGAGGGTCTCCGCTGAGGCCGTGCGTGGCCCACGTCCCCCGCGTCGCCCACGCTCAAGCCGAGGCTGCGTGTCGACGGCGCATCCTGCGGAGTGGCCAGGGTGCCAGCTGGCTGATCATGCGCAGGAGTCCTGGGGACTCCTGCGCACGCGAGCACAAGGATGCAAGACATGGCCCCAGGGCGCCATTGATCGTGGCAACCGCGTTTGCAGCCCTGGGAGGGGCTGACACGTTGCCAGAGCCTTGACAAGGGGGGGCCTGTTGTGCCAGGAATAAGGGCTACAGCCACGTCAGGGCCCCCAGGGGCCAGCCGCGTCCCGCTTCCAGGAGCGCCACTGATTGTGGCAACCACGGTTGGACATGTGCTGGCTCGTGGAAGGACTGGCATGCTGACACACACACACACACACACACACACAAACAAACACAAGCACCCATAAAAAAAAAACAAATACACACACACACACACACACACACACACAAAAACACAAACGCACCCACACACACACACACACACACACACACACACACACACACACACCTATACAAAAGAGATAGAGAGAGAGAGAGAGAGAACAAAAAAAAAGACGGAAAGGTACTCTGGTGCGTGTGCTTGCGCAGCGAGCGTGACGCGGCCAGCACATGGCGAGGCCTGCCAATACACCGAGGAGGCCGCGCGGAGATACCGAAATGAGGTGCCTTGGCTCGTGGGCTTGCAGGTCCCCCTGGCAAAGCTTCCCCCGCTGATGTCTCCTTCACGCTACGGGTAATTACAGTCGGACCCAGGCCAGAAGAACATCCGTCAAGAACATGAGACCCTCCGTCGGCCACGACAAACAGAACATCCAAGGGTACCCTCCCCAGGATGCACAAGAGCATCCAACAAGCAGAAAGAACATTAAGGCACCCTCCCCGAACCGACCTCGATCTTACACCTCGGTCTGAGTGTAAAGCACACGTGACGTAGCAGTCGCGATACGCCAGAGAATGTGCAGCCGTACTGGCAGGGTCGCCGCGCCGCATCTACGGAGCGGCCAAAGAACCCCCTCGGGCCCCAGCCACTCGCCCCCACCTGGACGAGGCGGGGCTGGAAAACGCTCCGGGGAGATGCGGTATCGATCCAAACTGAAGCTACACTCATCGGCGCATGCTCGTGAAATCTCATCAAACAAACGCACGACGTGGTATACGTTGCTTTCTTTTGGCAGAGTTGTTCTCCACACTCTGCGCATCAAAATGTCGCCAGGCTGCATGGGGACACCACCCAGGCCGACCTGCAGTAGAGACGCTCATCCAGTGAACCATGGTTTCTTCTGACTGAAAACGCACGTGCGATCCATGCCAATGGTCCTTTGGGGGGAAGCCGCATGGCGTGTGCCTCTGGTCGGTGGCATGGGACGCTGCCGCATAGCAGGAATTAGAGCTCGCTGTTGGACTTCGGGGGCCGTGGCCGCTCTGCTTCGTCACGGGTATGGCGTGACTCCACCCCTTCTGGGGTCAGCGCGGGCATCGGCAGCCCCGCGCAAAGATCCCACGCGCTGGGAAGCCCCCAATCTGGCGCGGGAGCTCCAGGCCAAGCCGATTGTGAGTATGAAGTGCGAGCAGCCCAGGGTATAGGACGAGGACGACAAGGCGGAAGAGGGAGAGGAGAAAAAGGAGGAGCGGCAACCTCCTCTCATCCGCCTCCGTCCTCCTATCCCCACCACTCTGGTAGTGAGAGAATGAGCGCGATCGCGGTGGCGACACTTCCCAGAGAATACGGTGAGGGCATTGGATAAGGAACCGTTGGAAAAGGAATCCAGGTTCTGGAAGAAGCTGGTGGAGTGCCGACTGAGGGTTGGCTGTAAAAATCACCACCGCCCTCATCAGATAAGGAATCATCCAGGGTATGAAGTCTCCTGGGCTCATTCCTTCACGAACGCCCCCACCGTACTGGAACGCCACGAGAGAAATCCAAACCGTCAAACAAAACCGGAAACGCAGCCGAGCAGCAATCGGAGAACGGAGTCCGAGCACGGCCGTGGACGCAGCGACGGACGGCATGCTGAGGGGCAGCCGCAAAGCGACCGACAGCGACCCCAAGAGAGCCACTGGAGAGGCGCACATCCGATGTCTTGATTCTTTCAACACGGATCTTTCCCCGAAGTCCCGATCCTTTCCCCCTTGGGCGGTTTTTCGTCCCGATCAGTTTTCTGGCAGTCCTGGGGCCTGGCGAGGGCCCCCAGGGCCCGAAGACTGCAAAAAACCTCCGCCTTGCTTTTTGTCAAGACGCTGGATGTATGGGGAAGCCGCTAGAGAAGTCGCTGTCAAGCCTCTACCCGGTCCAGGCCCAGCCCGAAAACCGACCAACCGGGTGCGAAACCCGGACCAACTGGCCTGGCGCCGCTTATCGGAACCGACCGGCCCAACCCGACAGGCCTGGCATTGCCACAGCCCCGCTCCGTGAACGCTCTTCGATGACGCCCCTCGGGGCTCACCGCACACGGGGCCCGACCGGTCCAGATCAGCGATGCCGACAGTTAGCAGACCGACTGGCGCAGACCACCCTGACCAGACCGCAACGCCGGAGACCAGACCGACCAGCCCGGGAAGAGGCTTGCGCTGTGCCCAGACATCCGACGTCATGAGCTCCTCAAGACGGGGTCCTCGGAGTTCTGGGCCCTTTCCCCAGAGCCGGCTCTTCATCCTGAGACGTTTCGTTGACGGTCCTGGGGCCCTGCGAGGGCCCCCATGATGCCAAAATCGGCGAGAAACCTTCTCCTCAAGCGACTAAGGAGCTCCTGGAGACACTGGAGGTCTGAGTGAGGCGGCACCGCGCGGGGCCCCGCGGCGCCACGGAGAGGGCGGCGCCCAGCGGCCAGGCGGCGCAGGCTCCAGCCGCCGCGCCGGCCGCGCCTGCGCCGGGGCGCCCACGCCACGCCGCCGCCAGGCCTCCCCGCCCTTCCCGAACGGCGCCCGGGCCCTGCCCTCGACAGAGTTCGCCCCCAAAGTGCGCGGCGTGACTGGCTCGTCTAGTTGGTGCTGGTGCTCTGGGCATGGGTGGCATAGCATTCCGAGCGTGTGTTTCAAACATACATACCTATACGACCACCCTGCGGGTGATGAGGAGGTTGGGGGGGGGGCCCAGCAATGGGCAACAGTGGTGAATGTTGGGCATTCGGTCTCACTATCGATATCACAATCGATCTCACAATCGACGTCATCATCATCATCATCATCATCATCATCATCATCATCATCACCATCATCACCATCATCACCATCATGACCAACATCATCATCATCATCATCAGCATCATCATCATCATCATCATCATCATCATCATCATCATCATCATTACCATCATCATTACCATCATCATCACCATCATCATCATCATCATCATCATCATCATCATCATCATCATCATCATCATCATCATCATCATCATCATCATCATCATCATCATCATCATCCACGTCATCATCGGGACACCGACGGGACACCGAAGGGACACCAGCGGGACACCGGCGGGACACCGCGCGGCACCGGCCGCCCGGTCAAGGTTCTTTTGCCCCGGCCGCGCCTCAGCCACACGGGACACCAGCGGGACACCGGCGGGACACCGCGGGCACCGGCCGCCCGGTCAAGGTTCTTTTGCTCCGGCCGCGCCTCAGCCACAGGAGACTTTCTCTCGCCCGCCCACGCAGCTTCGCCTCGCCCGCACGGCACGCACGAACACGAAACCGAAATCGATTTCCCGGTAGGGGGGCTCTCCGTTCCACTTCGATCTCACCCCCCAACGCATAGATTCCCCACTCAGTGCTTGCACTGAAGGGGTCCTAGACTCCCCAGTCAGCGCTTGCACTGAAGGGGTCCTAACGGAGATGGAGACTTGGCGGAAATTCCAGGCCGATTTCGGTGGGCGACCGGGTTCCCAGGTTCCCGGTTCTGGGTTCTCGAGTTCCCGGTTGCTGGTTCCGGACCGATTTCGGTGGGCGGCGGGGTTCCAGGGCTTCCGGGCTCTCGATCGGTCACCATCGATCTCACTACCGACCCCTCGATTGATCGCACAAACGATCCCACTATAGATCGCACGAGCGATCTCACGATCGATCTCACTATCGATCTCACTGAATCGACTTCACGATCGGTCTCACGATCGACCTTAGTAGTATCGTCCTTACTATCGATCCTACTATCGGTCTCACGATCGCTCTCACTATCGATCTCAATATCCATATCACGAACTGAATTCAAACCATCCACTGCTTGGCATTTTTTATCTGGTGTAATTCCCCAATCAGTGCTTGCACTGAAGGGGTCCTAGCGGAAGTTGAAAGATTTGGCGAAAAATCCCCGCCGATTTTGGTGGTTCCCGGGTTCCCGGGTTCCCGGGTTCCCGGGTTCCCGGGTTCCCAGTTCCAGGGTTCCCGGTTCCGGGTTCCAGGCCGATTTCGGAGGGCGGCGAGGTTCCCGGGTTTCCGGGTTCCTGGTCGATCTTCTTATCGATCGGTCTCACCATCGATCTCATTACCGACATCTCGATCGATCTCACCATCGATCTCACAATCGATCTCACTATCAATCTCACAAGCGATCTCACTAGAGATCGCATGAGCGATCTCTCGATCGATCTCACTATAGATCTCATTGAATCGCTTTCACTCTCGGTCTCACGATCGACCTTACAATCGTCCTCACTATCGATTCCCCTATCGATCTCATTATCGATCTCACAATCGATCTCAAGATCCATAGTATCAATTTTCAAATCATCCACTGATTGGGGTTTTCTCAAGTGTAATTCAAAGACTTGGCGAAAACGCCAGGCCGATTTCGGTGGGCGGCGGGGTTCCTGGGTTCCCCGTTCCGGGTTCCCGGGTTTCCTTTTGCTGGTTCCTGACCGAGTTCGGGCGGCGGCGGGGTTCCCGGGTTTCCGGGTTCCCGGGTTCTTGGTCGATCTCCTTATCGATCGGTCATACCATCGATCTCACTACCGACCCCCCGATTGATCTCACAATCGATCCCACTATAGATCGCACGAGCGCACGATCGATCCCACTATCGATCTCACTGAATCGACTTCACGATCGGTCTCACGATCGACGTTAGTATCGTCCTTTCTATCGATCCCGCTTTCGGTTTCACCATCGATCTCACAATCGATCACAATATCAATACCACGAACTTTCAAACCATCTGCTGATTGGGGTTTTCTCTGGTGTAAATTCTGTAAGAGCCAAAAACAAAACACCAAAAGCAAAACACTCAATTATGAAAAAAACAACAACTCAAAAACGGTGTTAGCCCGAGCGCGTGCCGTCCGCATCACGAGCCGAGTGGAAAGAGATCGCGAAGCAGATCCGCAACCCCAATCGAGAGGGGTGAAGGCCGATGCTGCACAAGGCAACGCTGTACCACCCACGCTGGAGCAGCGACCTAAGAGCACTGTCGCAGCGCATCGGATGCGAAGTTCTTGTTGGCGCCCCCTTTCCAAAATATACACCATCGCATCACGGCCAGCAGTGGAGCACCAGAACAACTGAGGGGGGCAGAAATAATCAAACCGCCTGCAATCGAAGTGACTCCCATATGGGGTACACAAATGTAGCACCTACTACATCGCGGTGAACATTGGACCACCAAAGAAAAAAGTCTGGGTGCAGAAACAGGCAACCCGGCTGAGACATCCTCATAACGCTCTGGACGCAGGATAGATGCTGGGCGCCCAAACAAGCAAACCGCCTGAGACATCCCCACAAGTTGGGCGCGAACGGAGGAATGAGATACGCCCTGGCGGCTCCCCTTTGGAATGCTGAAACCAGCGCCTCGCCCGAGACATCCTCACCATCTGCTCTGAAAGCAAAAGGTGCTGAGCACTCAAACAAGCAAACCGTCCGAGACATCCCCACAAGCTGGGCGCGAACGGAGGAATGAGATACGCCCTGGCGGCTCCCCTTTGGAATGCTAAAACCAGCGCGTCGCCTGAGACATCCGCACAGTCTGTGTGAGAGAGCAATGATGAGCACGCGTGAGGCTGAATGACGGAGTGGTGTGACGGAGTCTGCTTGAAGGGAAAAGGGAGTCTGAGTATGACTGAGTCTGAGGGAGGAAGTGATGTGACTGAGTCTGAGTAGGAGTGAGTCTGAGGATGAGCGAGTCTAAGTGTGAGTCGGTCTGAGTATGAGTGAGTCTGAGTGCGATGCGTGAGTATGAGTGTGGGCGTGAAGAACAGGAGAAGGAGGCAGGTTGGGGAGGAGGGACAAGGAAGAGTCGACGCGGTCTGAGCAAGAACAAGAGCCCCATCTTAGGATGTGGGACACAAAAACTGCATAGACATCAAATTTTGGAGCTCGGAGCGGATTTGTTGGATCGTCGCTGGAGCCCCCTCCCTGGCGCGCGGAGCGCGCCAGGGGCGGCGGCCCTGATCCTGCTGCACCGATCGACGTGGCCCGATCCAGAGGTCATAGGACGCAGACGGACAAGAAACACGATCAAGAAAAGTATCGATTCAGAAATGTGGGCCAGTTGTCCGGAGGTTTCTTGAAACAAACCTGGGCCAATGTCTGTTGTTAACGCTAGAGGGGCGAACATGCTCAGGAAACTGGGCCAGCTTTCTGGAAAGTCTGTTAAGAAACGCTGGCCCAATGTTTCGGGAAGAGGTTGATTGATCAGATCATCGACTGCGGTATTACGTGCTCATGCCGGCGGCGCTCGTACCTCGTGTACAAGTCTTGTCGCACATCGCTTGCCAGGCGGTGTTGCAAGAGAGCGCCCACCGGGGACCTTGTACCATGAGGCTTCTGAGCGTGCGCGTCGCCCCCACGGGGCCGACGTCCACGCAGTACGAGCACGGGCGGAGCCGAGGTCCCCCGATCGGGGTTGGCGCTCGATGAAGCAGCGATGCGCGGCGCTCGTCATCGAGGGGCTCACGCACTGGAGCGGTTCCGCTCCTTCTCCTCGCCCCCCCCTCCTCGGCCTCCTCCTCATCTGCCGGTGTCCTCCCGTTGCCGTCTCCTCCCTCGTTCTCCCCCTCCTCCTGGGGTGGCCCTCCCTTTCGGTCAGTGGCGCCGCCTTGCACACCGGCCCTGCGGGGCAGGGCCGGGCTGGCCTCGACGGCACGACCACCCCCGGCCACCCGGCACCCGGCACCTCCTGGAGCGGGGGCGGGAGCGCCGAGGGCCTGCGAGCACCAGGGCGCTCGAGGCCGCCGGGGACGGTGCCCGCCTCTCGCTGTGGTGCTTCACCCAGCCGATGGCGGAGCTGAGGCCCTCGGCGCCGCGGAGGAGCGCCGCGGCGCCGGGGTCCGGTCGAAGGGCGGGAGGATGGAGGGAGGAGGGTGGAGGAGCGGGAGGGGCACGAGGGGGTGGAGGATCCAACAAGAAACAAGTAGTGCTGTCGCGGATGTCGTGCAAATTCCGTATTCCACCACGTTTTTGGCCCTGGGCGCTAGCAGGCCCCGAGGCCCGCACCTCTGATCATCTCAAGGGGGCGCCTACCAGGTAGTTCTGGCAGGCAGGGCAAAGACAGCGATAGGCCTTGCGGTGTCAGGGGAGGGGCACGAGGAGAACGAGGGCATGGTCCCAAGAGATGGGGGGAACCAACAAGTACCAATACCGCTACTCCCCAAACCTCTCCCGTGGTGCGTTCTGACCAGAGTTTCGAGGCGAATCCAGCGGTGGCGACGAGAGCCTCCCAGGGGACCCAGAAAAGCGAAAACGAAGGGAGGGTAGCGGTATCGGTACCTTCTCCTCCTCTGCAGCGTAAGCATGAGGTTTTTCAGAGATAGAGATAAAGAGGTGGGGAGAAAGCGGCATCCTGGCGGCAACTCTCGCGGCCGAGCACCCGTGAGGGCGACGTCGGCGCGCGCCACAATGAGGCGGGAGTGCGAGGAGGAGGGCGGCCCCCCCAAGATGCCCCCGAGACCGTCCAAGGCCAACCTAAACAGCCCCAGGATTCCCACACAAAGCTCTCGAGAGGACACCCCAGAAAGCTCCCGAATGCCCTGCGGGAGGCTCCGAAGGTCTGGAAGACGTCGCGCTTACGGATGTTCTTCTCTGGTTGTCGTGTGCACTCACTTGGCGTGAAAGGGCACACACCAAATATCGAAAGTCGTTGTTCTTGGCTTCGAGCTGTAGTGCCCAATCCTGTAGTTCACCGAACTGGGCGTCAACCTATACACGCCGAGCGTTGGGCCCATACGTGAAAGAGACGAACAAGACAAACAAATTCATGGCAGCACTTGCCCGATTCACAAAACGGTCTTTTACGTTGCATAGCGGCCCTTCCAACGGCCTCGACAAGGCTAAACAAGCACAACAGGTCATATCTACCTGGGCGCTGCACAAGGGTGCGGCTCAACAGTTTCTGCGAGCCTGGGGCCACAAAACGGTACCCAAGAGACCGCAAGAGACATCCGAGAGGACCCTGGCCCACAAAAGGTGTGCACCAATACAGGACAAAGAGAGTGTGTGAGCACGAAAGAGAGAGAGAGAGAGAGAGAGAGAGAAAGCGCGCAACAAGAACAGCACCATGACATCAGGATCAAACGAATTGCTGGAACCTTTGAGAGAAGCCGTCGCTTCGTCGCACTATGCTGGTGGGATGTTCAGGACGGGCACCTTTTCTACTACGAGGTGCTCCAGCAGAACGCAGGCCCCTACATCAGCAGATGTCTACTGAGCCTGGCGAGCGCGCGCACGTACACACGGCCACACCTGTCTGCCCCTTCGCCTCTCTCAAGACCAAAAGACGCAGATAGCGAGAGATGGATAGAGGGGCAAGAATATCTGAAAAAAATGCTGTTCAGACTCTGGGGCGCCCCCAGACTCTGGGGGTTGGGGGTTGCTCCGACTTTGTCTCTCGTTGTCCGACTGTGTCTCCTCGCTCATACCCCCTGCCTCCTTCTCCTGGTCCTCCTCCCTGTTTCTCTTCCTACTCCCTCTTCGCCTGCTTTTCCCAGTCCTTTTCTTCCTATTCCTCCTTTTCCTCCTCCTCCTCCTCAACCTCCTCCTCCTCCTCCTCCTCGCCCCCAGTGCGCCCAGGAGGCTTTCAAGATGGCCCCATGACGGCCCAGGAGGCCCCAAAGACGGCCCCAAGAGGCCTCTAAGACGCCCAATATGGCCTCCAAGACGGCCCTGAAGCGCCTCAAGAGGACCCCACATCGGTTCAGAGAGGCCCCCAAGACGGCTTCCGACGGCGTCAGACCCGTCAGACGGGCTAGGAACGATTTAAGACTGCCAAGGAGAGGCCCCCAAGACGCCCCCACGGCCCCCAAGAGGCCTAAGGAGGCCCCCAAGAGGCTTCCGAGAGGCCCCCCGGGAAGCCCCCAGGAGGCCCCACAAGAGTGCCCCAAGAGGCTCCCAAGAGGCTTCCTCCTCCTCCTCCTCCTCCTCCTCCTCCTCCTGTCATCCTCTTCCTCCCTCTCCTGATCCTCCCCCTCAGCCTCCCCCAAGCGTTCCCCGAAGAGTTTCCGGAGCGGCTGGGGGAATACATAATCAGATAGCTTGGCCAAGCTGGGGCCCAACGTTTGGCCACATAGGCGCTTCTCAAAAAGGCTGGGGGCGGCGGTGATTCGCCGTAGGCGTCTTGAATCCGCCGCCCCCTGTGCTTGCCACAGGGTTGGACGGCGTTCCAGACATTTTGCTGAGATTCTGATTTTCAAACCCTTCCCAGTGGCCTTCGGCCCAGACCGCCTGCCCCTCGGAAGGACCAGAAGGTGTGGCCCACATCGCCACCAAGACGGCCCAAACGGCCCAATATGGTCACCAAGATGCCTCCAAGGCGGCTAGGATCGCTCCAAGAGAGCCCAAGACGGCTCCAATATGTCTCCAAGACGGCCCAAGATGCACCCGAGGCGTCCAAGATGGCCCCAAGATGGCCCAGGACGGCCCCAAAGGCCCCCAGGAGGCTTTTAATGCAGTCCAAGAAGCCTCCAAAGGGATCTGCAGGAAGGCCCGAAGAGGCCAAGACAGCTGATTTCCCGTGGGCTCTTGATGGATTTTGACGTTTTCGGCCTGCCGACGGATGGCCCCAAGAGCGCCCAAGAGGCCTCCAAGACGGCCCCATGACGGCCTCCAGACGGTCCAAGAGGCCCCCAAGGCGCCTCCAAGACGGCCCACGAGAATTCCAAGGCGCCCACGATGGCCTTCAAGACGGCTCCAAAACGTCCAAGATGGCAACGATACGATTCGACATAGCCCCAGGATGTCCCAAGACAGCCACAGAGGGCCCCAAGGGCCCCAAGGGGATGCAAGGGGCCTCCTAGACAGTCTAGGAAGTCTTCAAGAGGACCTCCAGGAGAGCCCGAAATGCCCAAATGGTTGTATGTATTCCCTTCAATTGTTGAATAATTTGGGCGCGTTTTCTTTTTCGGCTGTCCGACGGCCCAAGATGTCCACAAGATGGTCCCAAGACGGCCCAAGCTGACTTCAAGATGGCCCCAAAAGGGCCCCAAAGGGCGAGGAAACAGTCCAAGAGGAAGAGCAAGAGGAAAGGACGGAATCAGAGGCCCGAAGCGGCTCCGAGAAGCCTGCAGCTCAGCGCGGGCTCGTCTGCGGACGCCCTTGCCCCCCCCAGGAAAAACATATCACCCCGAGGCCCGGTGATGTTTTGTGGGGCCGCCATCTCAAAGCCCCACGGCCAGCTTTTGGGTCGAGGAGGAGGAGGGGCAGGAGGACGAGGAGGTGATCAACAGGAACCAGAGGAGCAGGAGCAGCAGGAGGACGAGGAATTTGAGCAAGGGGTCAAGGACGGAATGATAGGCCAGAAGCGGCTCCGCCATCGTCGTGGTCGTCGTCGTCGTCGTCGTCGTTGTCGTCGTCGTCGTCGTCATCGTCGTCGTCGTTGTCGTTGTCGTCGCCGTCCATAAGATGGCCCCGAGAGGGCCCTAAGAGGGCCCCAAGAGAGCCCCAAGAGGGCTCCGAGAGGGCCCCAAGAGGGCCCCAGGAGTTGTGCAACAACCCAGCGGCCGCTGGTACATAACTCCTGGGGCCCTCTTGGGGCCCTTTGAGGGCCCTCTTGGAGCCCTCCTGGGCCCCTGGTTGGCCCATGAGAGGGCTCCAAGAGGGCCCTAAGAGGGCCCCAAGAGGGCCCCAAAAGGGCCCCAAGAGGGCCCCAAGAGGGCGCCAAGAGGGCCCCAAGAAGGCCCCAGGAATTATGTACCAATCCAGCGGCCGCTGGTACAGAACTCCTGAACCCTCTTGGGACCCTCTGAGGGCCCTCTCGGAGCCCTCTCGGACCCCTGGTTGGCCCTGTAGGGCCCCAAGAGGGCCCCAAGAGGGCCCCAAGAGGGCCCCAAGAGGGCCCCAAGAGGGCGCCAAGAGGGCGCCAAGAGGGCTCCAAGAAGGCCCCAGGAATTATGTACCAACCCAGCGGCCAGTGGTACAGAACTCCTGGGGCCCTTCTCCTCCTCCTCGGCGACGACGACGACGAGGAGGTGTAAACGCACCCTTACCCAGCCCCTGCAGGACCAGGCAGCGATACTTGGACCAAATTTCCTGGCCCCTGTTTCGACCCCAGAGCTCTCGACCCCGTCCAGGAGCTCCCGACCCCAACCCGGAGCTTTCGGCCCCATCCTGGAGCTCTCGACCCGCAGACGACGGCGACGACGACGACGACGACGCCTCGACCTGGAGTGGTAAGTTTTGCTGCTGCTTTTCCCCAGGGGTTTGGAGCCCTCGGGGCCCAGGGGGGCCCCGAAACGGATCCGAAGCCTCAAATTTTTCCGGCCCGCGACCGACGACCGGCGACAACGACGACGACGACGACGACGACGGCATAAGTTATTTGGCGCCCCCCCTTGGGAGCATCGGGTAACTGGGGGGTGCGCTCCACACCCCCCACTTACCCGGTGTCCCCCAGGGGACATCGGGTAACTCGACCTTGCAGGGGGGGGTGTTAGGCACGGGTTACCCGGTGGCGAGGGGGGGGCATCGGGTAACTCGACTTTGCACGGGGGGGAGTCGGGCATGAGTTACCCGGTGTCCCCTGGGGGACATCGGGTAAGCGGGGGGTGCGCTCCACACCCCCCACTTACCCGGTGTCCCCCGAGGGGCGTCGAGTAAGTCGACCTTGCAAGGGGCGCATTCGGCATCATTCAGTAAACCAGTGGACCCCCATGGGACATCGGAGTTACCCGGTGGTCCCCGTGGGACATCGGCCCGTGGGACATCGGAGTTACCCGGTGTCCCCCGGGGGACATCGGGTAACTCGACATTGCAAGGGGGGTCTGGGCATGGTTACCCGGTGGCCTCCCGTGGGACATCGGAGTTACCCGGTGTCCCCCGTGGGACATCGGAGTTACCCGGTGGTCCCCGTGGGACATCGGCCCGTGGGACATCGGAGTTACCCGGTGTCCCCCGTGGGACATCGGAGTTACCGGGTGGTCCCCGTGGGACATCGGCCCGTGGGACATCGGAGTTACCCGGTGTCCCCCGTGGGACATCGGAATTACCCGGTGGTCCCCGTGGGACATCGGCCCGTGGGACATCGGAGTTACCCGGTGTCCCCCGGGGGACATCGGGTAACTCGACCTTGCAAGGGGGGGGTCTGGGCACGATTTACCTGGTGCCCCCCCGTGGGACATCGGAGTTACCCGGTGTCCCCGTGGGACCCAGGGGCCGGCAGGATCTTAAAATAAGAACGAGATTTTAGTTCTTATTTTCAGATAAGAAGAATTTGTGATTTCTTCAGAATCTAGAAGAATATTGGAGAAAGCAATGAAATGCCAACATATGCCCGAACATTGTTGTGAACCTGTTGTTTTGTATCAGTGTCGGTTGCCCCCCTTACGTTGAGCGCACTCGCAACGCCCACTTGGACATTGCGCGTGGCATTCAGCCGCACGGTGGCCAAGACGCGAACGAAGATGACGAATGACAAGAGGGGGGAGGAGGAAGAGAAGAAGAATGAGGATGAGGAGAGGAGGAGGAGGAGGAGGAGGAGGAGGAGGAGGAGGAGGAGGAGGGAGGAGAGGAGGAGGAGGCGGAGGAGGAGGAGGCGGAGGAGGAGGAGGAGGAAGGATGATATTCATTCTTGTTTGTTTTTGCAAGGTTCGTGAGTGAATGTGGTGCGTGTTCGTATACGCCAGCACCGCGTGCGCTTCTGTGAACCCGATCGGTACTTCGCCGACCAACAGCGACGAATAGTTTGTGAACGTTAGGCCACGTACTCTATTCTTGAAAAGTGTCAGCGCCTTGGGCCAGGAAGGAGGAGGAGGAGGAGGAGGACGAGGAGGAGGAGGGGGAGGAGGAGGAAGAGGTGGATGGGGGACGGGGAAGTCCACGGGGCGTGGCCTCTCGCCCACCCCTATCCTCCGAGCAAGACGCCCCAGAGAGTCCAGGACAGAGCCATGTGAGATCAAGAGACTGCACCGTTTGGAATCCTCTCGCCATCTTTTGTTATTTTTGTGACATCTATTTTGCTTCGTGCATGCTGCGCGCCAGATCGACCTTATAGATCGTCGTGGGCACAGAGGCGGGTGCACGTGCACTCCAATTGTCGTGCTGTCGTCGCATCGTCGTCACGTTGGTGCGCTCGCATTGTGGTGTGTTCGGGTCTTCGTGTTTCGCCGTACCGTCGTCGCACGTCGTTTAGACTGCCTCTGCAATCAACGTTGCGAGGGCATCACAAAAAGCCCGCGGGTACTCCTTGGATTCGGCTTGGCCCTTGCTCTTATTGACCCAACCAAAACTCCGCCAACCCGTTCCGGCCTCAGGTTGGGCTTCACGGATGCGTTTCCGCGGGCCCACGACCGTCAGGGGGGCGTGGAGGCCAGATCCCAAAACGACAGCTACGGCATCCCTTTTGGACACGCATATGCGCGCGCGCAGGGACTTCAAAGGAAGAGTAGAAAAGACGCACACGGGTTTCAAGCTACTCCAGCCGAAGTAGCCCAGGTAGGTGGTAATCTTCACGGCGTTGACCGTGCGCAGGGAAGCCTGCGGCGGTCGACGCTGGCAGGGGCGATCGAACGACTGAGGCGGTCGAAACAGCAATGGACAACACGAGTGAGACAGTCATTGAATGATGGTGTAGGAGAAGACGGAGGTGCGGGAGGAGGAGGAGGAGGAGGAGGAGGAGGAGGAGGGAGGGGGGAGGAGGGAGGTGGGATGAGGAGGAGCAATAGGGAGGGTGGAGGTGAAGGAGGAGACGGAGGAGGACGAACACCACTACGAAGACGTTAGCAATGGTATGGCACAAGCCGTCGTCGACATTCTATAATTGCCATGTGTTGCACATGTGAGTGGATCGGCGATAAGCTGGATGCAACCTGGACGCGTCCAAGTCGCGTCCAACTCGCAACCAACTCCTTCTCCTCCTCTTCCTGATCATCCTCCTCTTCCTCGTTATCATCCTTCTGTTCCTCCAACTCGCACCCCTCCGCATTGTTCGCCTCCTTCTCATCCTCAACCACACCGCATGCACTATGCGTCTCACTCCTCTTCCTCCTCCTCATCTTCCGCAGCCTCCTCGTGTTCATCCTCATCTTCTCACCCTCTGTCTCCTCCTCCCCCTCCTCCGCGTCCTCGCCCTCGCCATTCTCATCCTCATCGTCGTCCCTGTACGCAGCCGCCCACTGCATGTCGTCTGTCAACCGCCTCTCGCCGCCGTCGAAAACTGCCAACTTGCACCCCGATCTCTGCACGCCGCTGCCAATTGCAATGATGATGACGGCGGTGATTATACACCAGCGTTCAGAACGACACAGGATGCACCACAGGGCGACGAGTGCGCCGAAAATCGGGTTCTTGAAATATGCCGATCGTGAACGATGTGGGACGCTTACAACTTTGCGCTCGTGCACAGAGAGGTTGGGCCCATTAAGAAAGCTCGGGTTACGCGCACGACGGCATTCCCGTTGACTCGGGGGATGGGGCATATTCAGAGTCGCGCATCTTAATGGGCCCAACCTCTCTGTGCACGAGCGCAAAGTTGTAAGCGTCCCACATCGAGCTCTGATGTTCACGCTCCTTCTCACGAATGATATCGGCACGTTCTGATAATGCTCGTTTCATGGCCTTGCTCGTTCCAGCAAGCTTCTGGCCCAGGGCTCTAGGTGAGACGTGTCGTCGTCACGGCTACTGTCATCGCTGTCGCGTTGTGATTCGTCGCTGGGGTCAGCCTTATCAGGTGAAAGTTCCCACGAATCCGTGCAATCAGAATCGCTGCAGCGTGCCTGCCCCACCTCAGAATCGGCAACATCATCATCGCCGTCGGCTGTGTCCTTAGAGTTCGAGCCATCGTTCGGGCCCTGGTCCACCTCGAGAATCCGAGCATTAGAATCGCATGTGTCACAGGCGTCCTTAGAAGTCGAACCATCGTTCACGCCCTGGTCACTCTGGTTGACGTCGGTATCGCCATCGCTCAGATCGTCACTCGGCACATCCCTCTCGAAAACGATACGCCTTCGGTCGAAAGTGGGTGGTAACGTGCGTCGCTTGGGGAACATCGTGAGCCAACATCGGACCGTGCGAGCATCGAGATTTCGTCTGATGCGTTCCGTTCGGGGTCGCACGTTGGGTCGTCGGGGGTTCGACTCGTCGGAAGGACGATAACGCATGGCCCAGGCGGACGGCCCCAACGCAGGGACGCATGTTTAGTGGCAAAGACGTCGCTAGTCATCGAGAGAGCGAGCGGTCGAGAGGGATGTAATTCTGATAGAGAGGAGCACAGCAGGCGGGCGTCGGGCTTGCAACGAGTCCCAATGCCACAGGATGGAGCAGGACGGGTTCTCCACTATGATATTCACATCACGAGCGGCAGCGAGTGTAAGCAACCACGACCTGAGCGATCATCGGGAGTTCGGTCTGACACTCGATTCCCGCCTCGCCATCCTCCCCTCCTCCCCTCCTCCTCTTCCTCCTCCTCCTCCTCCTCCTCCTCCTCATACCCTCCTCCTCCTCCTCTATTCTCATCCTCTTTCCCCGCCTCCTTCCACCCCTACTCCTCATCGTCGCCCACAACATCAATCTCCTCCTCCTCATCCTCTCCCCCGTGTTATCATCCGCGCTACCCTCAGCAAGGGAGAGATGCGAGAGGGGTTGAGGGGAGGGGTGATGGGGAGCGGGGGCAAGGAGGAGCGGGAGGAGGAGGGGGAAAAAGAGGAAGAAGAGGGCACGCTAGTTGCATACGTGCATGTACGTGCACATCACCCCTGCTCAAGACATCGCTTCCGCGATCGCACCGCCCGACCCAACACGCGGCATCCGAGGCCCCCGCAATGCGTCTGCCGTAAAAAAAAAAAAAAAAAAAAAAAAAAAAAAAAAAAAATAAAAAAAAAAAAAACAAACAAAAAAAAAAAAAAAAAAAAAATAAAAAAAAAAAGAAACAAAAAAAAAAAAAAAAAAAAAAAAGAAAAAAAACAAAAACAAAAAAAAAAAAAAAAAAAAAAAAAAAAAAAAAAAAAAACAAAAAAAAAAAAAAAAAAAAAAAAAAAAAGACAAAAAAAAAAATAAAAAACAAAAAAAAAAAAATGAAAAAAAAAAAAAAAAAAAAAAAAACAAGAAACAAAAAAAACAAAAAAAAAAGAAAAAAAAAAAAAAAAAAAAAAAAAAAAAAAAAAAAAAAAAAAAAAAAAAAAAAAAAAATAAAAAAAAATAAAAAAAAAAACAACAAAATAAAAAAAAAAAAAAAAAAAAAAAAAAAAAAAAAAAAAAAAAAAAAAAAAAGAAGAAAAAAAAAAAAAAAAAAAAAAAAAAAAAAAAAAAAAAAAAAACAAAAACAAAAAACAAAAAACACAGTTTTTGGCTTCGAGGACGTCCCGTCTACCCTCGTCGCCCGCGATGTTGTCAGAACGGTTCCGACGAGTGTGATGCATCGCCACGCCCACCCACGTGCTGCACTCGGGTTCGAACACGACCGTGCCTCCAGGCTTCACCTCCAAGACCCCCAGAGCGCACGCGAGGAGCCCTGCCATCGTACAAATATCCTCAGATTCATGGGATGTACGCCTGGGTTCAGCAAACATATGTCGAGATGTTTCGTCACTGCCAGCCACTCGCGGACCTGGTCGAGACCTGGACGCGACTTGGACGCATCCAAGTCGCATCCCAGTCGAGCCCAGATCCGCGCTTGGTGTGGGAGTAGCACGGTGCAGAAACATCTCGATACTAGTCTATGCGTTGGTATGTGATTGGCTCCTGTGGTGCCTGTCGAATCCACGAGCTTTATAGCCCATCTCAGAGAGAGAAGTCACGACGCCACCAGATCCACAGAACACTTCAAAGCAATCCAAGTAGCGAGTGGTCGTGAAACCTTGGCCCTGGATCCATCGAGACACCTCAGTCGAAACAGTATGAAGTAAAAAACACGAGTTGTCAGAAGTCAACACCGACTCGAATTCGTCACTGCACAGCTCCCGCGATCTATCAGCGACCCACCGTGGCACGCCGGTTCCCAGACCCAGCGTCCCCATGAAACTTTAACTGCGGGGAGTAGATCCACTTAGAATATTTCAGGCCTCCAAGAACCCGCATATGATGATGAAGTGTCCGCGTAAACGTTGTGCGGTGACACCGTTGAGCCAAATTGCGTACCGTAAGATTGAGAGACTCGTCCGTGAACGTGGAATACAACCGTGGTGGCCCGAATTCCCAGATCCTGTAAACGACGCACCCCCACAACACCAAGCATCCGCCGATCGCACATCTTCTGGCATGCATGTCCACCAGCTGTCGCATGAGGACGGTGTCCTAGCGAGCGCCGTTGCTGGACACGCGAGCCAGGGAGTGCGCGATCAGCCGATGATTGGCTCCGTGATTGGGGGACACACTGCTCAGACCCATCCAGGGGCCCACGTGAGGGCAAGGGAGACGACGAGTAGATCAGTGGAAGGCGAGGTACGACAACGATGAGAACGACGACGACGACGACAACTCATGTGACGATTACGCTCCCCTACGACGACACGGGGTCCTGTGGGTTAAATGACAAAACAGGTGCCACTTGGGGGTCAATTTCACGCACCCTTGCTTTGCGTGCGTGACCACACGCGATGCGGCCTCCAATGCACACACATATTCATCGATACCTGGCCGAGCTGGCATATCTTTGGTAATCCTGGTCCATGTCAGCAGCGCGTCCAGGGATTGCATGAGAGACCCAGCACATTTAACTTTATCGAAGTGATCCTGCAATAGATGTTTGCAAAACTGGATGAGAACATGCATTTCAGCACCTTTGATCTTCATTGGGCAACCAGGGTGGGGAGCCCCTCGTGGCTTTTTGATTTTGAGCCCGTACCCCATCATACCACACGTAAGCCTACCCATTCTTTGTTCATGCGGGATGTTCTCATGTTGATACCATGTGTGCATGTCCGCCTCCATTGCTCTCACTCTTTGTGACACCGACCGTTTATTGTACACATTGGCTTCTACGATCCGCAACAAAATCGCTGACCCCAGGCGCTGTGTCACACCCAGATGCACGGTATGCAGCACGTCCAAAGCAAGCGCGCTTGCAGGAGAGGCTCCCAGAGCATCTGAAAATATCGGACAGCGGTGGGTGACGGGGTCCACTGACACGCCCGCGGCGTCCCGCCGAACCCTCCAGAAAGTACACTCGAACGGCAAGTCCTTAGCCCATACATCTCTGATGTCGAGCAGCGTAGGCGAAGGAAGCAAAACATCCCCTATCTCGAGCGGCACACCAGCACGTGTTCTCACTACAGATAGTCCCCCCATTTTTTTTGAATCTGATTCCACGAAACTAATCATACTCAGAATGTGGGCTCGTTTTTCTTCTGAATCGATCTTTATTACATGTTCACATTTGCTGCACGATTCCGAATACGATGTTTGAGAACGGTGCGGGAAGGGCATGCCATCGGTAGATAAGAAACCAGGGTAGTACACGTGTAATGAGTCGTGGGGCGACGTGCAGCATGGACATGGATTATACAGGCTCTGCCATCCCGCCAACCCAAATGTGTGTGAGAGAATTCCGCCCAATCCCCCTTGATATATAATAACACGGCCTTGCACCCAAGATCTTTACCAGCCTGATGGGGGTCGTCCCACGGGGTACCATCGTATAGGACGTCTGGCACGGTACCAGCGATGAGAGCTTTCAGTTGCCATTCTAATGCATTCATGAATGCGTACGTCGCGCAGTGCCCACCACATCCACAGTCACATTTATCAAGCGTGCGCAAGAAGCCAACGTAATGCCTCTTCTGGGTCAACAGATTGACAATACTCACACCGAGGACGCTGTCCGTCCGGCCAGCGTGCAGCGGCGAGTACCGCACAGAATCTGCGTACACTGCGATGGGGAGGGGCCACTTACCCGTCTGGTCTACACATTGTTGGACATGTGCATGATTCTGATAGGCACGAGTTTGCATGACGCAGTATTCATCGTGCGTTCCATTCAAGAGTATTTCCTGGCATTCGGAATCTAGCTGCACTTCCTCCGAAATCGATTCGTAAACCAATTGCACGTCTGTTGGGGCTTTTGTTAGATGCGCACGCCCACGAACATTCATTGGAATCGTAACCTTCATCATCGCCCCAAGACTTGGCAATCTGCGGTCCACATGTTCTTTGTACCTCCCAGAAGGCCGTCCAGGTGGGAGCCCCCAGGAGCTCCAATAGGCACCCTTGGTCCCTGCTTCGCTTGCATAATGGCACCCAATGGCAAGATCCTTAGCGCTCATCTGTTTCCCAGACACGTAGATACCAAGCAAATGGTCAAACAACTTCGCCCCCGCGGAACGCTGAGTGGCCCCATCAGGGGACGGTTGCCATCGCTTGCGTTTCTTGGGGGGCATTGTCGTTAGGGCATCGGGAACAGTATGAGCGCTCGCAAAGGGCCCGTGGCTACTGACACCTTCTCAAAGCACCCTCCCCAAGCAACGCGCGATGCCACTCATTCCCAGCTGGCATGTTTGCGCTGCCAGATGGTCCGCTCTCGACGAACTCGCCCGAGCTCTGAAAAAAAACGCTGCTTGTTGTGCCGACTCATTCGTGCATACGTGTGTCTCGCCGTCACCACTCTTACTCATCATCCGTCCGTGCGCATTCATCCTCATCCTCTGCATCGCCCTGTCATCATCATGGTCGTCCTCCTCATCCACCTCTCCTGCTACGATGCGGTACTGGTTACGCGCGTCCGCACGTGTCATCGCACGCGCCCGTGTCGTATACCATGTAACGGTGGTGCACGTAATGCGTGGTGTGCGATTGCTTCCAGGCGTATACCGTGACCACCTTGGATGAGTGTTACGTGTGGCGCGCATATCCAGCTGAACGTATGGCGATGCTGCTCACACGCGCACGCACACGCGCGCGTCGTCTCTCTTCTCGGCACAACAAGCTACAGGAGTGGCCCCACAGCGAGTGCTCACGCGATCGGTGCCCTCTTAAAAAAAGAGAAAAAAAAAAAAAAAAATAAAAAAAAAAAAAAAAAAGAAAAAAAAAAAAAAATAAAAAAAAAAAACAAAAAAAAAAAAAAAAAAAAAAGCAAAAAAAAAAAAAAAAAAAAAAAAAAAAAAAAAAAAAAAAAAAAAAAAAAAAAAAACAAGAAAAAAAAAAAAAAAAAAAAAAAAAAGGAAAAAAAAAAAAAAAAAAAAAAAAAATCAAAAAAAAAAAACAAAAAAGCGGGAGGCGGTCGGGACCATAGCACTATGCGTGCACACCGTGTTAAAAGTGTCCCGCCGCCGAGCACCTAAATCAAAGGCCACACCCCAGACGAGCCTTCGTGCGCGCGCGGCACTCGCCACACTTCCTGCGATTTGATGCGAGAGGTCTCAAATTGCATCACTGGGCCAAGCCGTCGTCTGCGTCGGCGTCGAGGGCGGCATCATACGCCGCCGCCCCCCTCTTCCTCGCCCTCCCCCTCGTCATCCTTATCATCCTCCTCGTCCTCATACTCAGCACATCGGCATCCTCCACATCCTCCTCCCCCCTCCCTCCTCCTCCGCCTCCTCATCCTCCTCCTCCTGCTCCTCATCGTCATCCTCCTCCTCATCCTCCTTCTCTTCCTCATCCGATCCTCCTTGATTTCACCGCCATTTTCATCAGACTCCTCGTCCTCCTCCTACTCCTCCTCATCATCCTCCTCTCCCCTTCTCAGCATCCACATCATCCTCCACATCCTCAGCATCTTTATCCTCCACGTCCTCGTTCTCCCCCTTCTCATCCTTCTCACTACCCGCATCACATGTATCATCCACCCCCTCATCTTCCTCCTTCTCGTCCTCATCCTCCTCCACCGCCTCCTCCTCCTCCTGAACCGTCTCCTCATCCTCCTTCTCACGTTAGAGCACAGCGTAAACGGGATCCCCAACCATAGCGGGAGGGCAACATCGCCTTGTAGGGCGGATGGGGGCCTGGACGGGGCCTGGACGGGGCCTGGACGGGCCTGGACGGGACTTGGACGGGACTTGGACGGGACTTGGACGGGACTTGGACGGTACTTGGACGGTACTTGGGCGGTACTTGGGCGGTGGACCTGGGATGTTGGGGTATGAGTTTCTTATGTTTTTCATATATATATATATATATATATATATAGGGTTTGATGCAACTTGGACGCCAACTTGGACGCGTCCAAGTTGCGTCCAAGTTGGACGGCAATTTGGACGGTACTTGGTCGGTTACCGGGGCTGGATTTTCTCGAAATTTCAGCCGGGGAGGGCTCTCGGGCACTGTCTCTGGAGCGCCTCTCGCATCCGCAGCACAAAAAATGATGTATCAGGACTTCCGGCCAGCCTTCGCAGCCTTCGCAGGCTTCGGCGGCGCGCGCGCCTGCTTCTGGCGGTAGATCTTCGCAACCTCGTCGATGCCCTTTTCGATCGGCGGCTTGATCGTCTCGCGCGCCGCTCCTCCTGTCCTTCATCCTCTGGTGTTTGCTACCCCTCCAGCCTCGACCCGTCTCATCGGCCTCGTCATCTTACTCGTATCCCTCGTGCTTCTCACCGCGCATCCGCCTCTCACGCTCATCGATCTCAGCACCCACCCTCAACGCTCCTATTCGTTCGTGTCTGTAGGCGTGCCACACAGCAAACGCGTGCCTTCCATCCCTGCCACTTACTCATCTTCCACCTCCTCCTCCTCCTTATCCTCCTCCTCCTCCTCCTCCTCCTCCTCCTCCTCCTCCTCCTCCCCCCAGCACCCGCCTCCTCCTCATCCTCCTCATCCTCGTCCTCTTCCTCCTCATCTTCCGTCTCGCATCTCTCATCCTCTTCTTTCGTCCCCTCCTTCCGACTTATCCCCCCCCCCCCTGCATACATCATCATTCTCCTCATCCTTCTCCTACTCCTTCGAGGCGGTACCCGTGCATCCCCTATCTACGAACTCCAGGAGAGAGATGCGAGCGCATAGCCGTGCCTTCTGGAGCCCCTTCACGGACACTTCGAACTCGGAGTCGCCCATGCGCTTCCTCACGTCGTTGAAGTCCTTCGTCGTCATCAGCTCCAGCACCAAAGAGTCGGCGAGCGCGTCGTCCACCTCCCCATCCATGTGATGCAGTCTGATCCTCCTTCTCATCCTCCTCCTCGTCTTCTTTCTCCCCCTCCGCATTCCTTCCCATTCTCCCTTCTCCTCCTCCTCCTCCTCACCATCCTCCTACTTCTCCTCATCATCCTCCCTTGTTCCCCCCCCCCCCTCCAAGAGGAGGGAGGGGTGGGGAGGGAGGGGGCGAGGGAGGGAGGGAGGAATGAAAGGATGGAACAGACATGAGGGAGGGAGCGAGGATGAAGAGGGAGGGAGAGAGGTAGGAAGGAGGAGGAAGAGGAGGGGGGAGGGAGGGAGGGAGGGAGGGAGGGAGGGAGGGAGGAGGCGAAAGGAGGAGGGAGGAGGAGGAAGTATGAATTGAGGAGTGGGAGGAAAATGAGGAAGATGAGGGTAGAGGAGTGAGGGATCTCGTGAGAGAGGGGAGGAGGAATGATGAGGGCAGAATGAGGAGGGATGGATGAGCAGGAGGTCATAGTATCCCTCCTCCCTTGTCCACCCTCATGGCATCTCTCGTCGCACTCTACATGCGTTTCCCTGAATCGCAGTCGTCTCGCTCGGGCAGTCGACGTTGGTCGACGATCGATGGATGCAGACGACGGTGAAATGAGGAGGAGGAGGAGGAGGAGGAGGAGGAGGAAGAGGAGGGATGTGCATGCCTGTTTTCACAGCGAGCGCAGCGAGGCGTCGGCCCGCTGCCCTCTAGCACTTGCATCGCAGTGCAATCGAATGCACGCGCTGCGTGCTCAAAACAAAGTGATCCCAGCGCCAGCGCCCAGGAGACCGAAGAGCCCGTCGCCACTTCCAAAGATCCCGTCCATCTCACGCTGCGCATCGGCGATTCCCTCGTCGTGAGTCGGCTGCTGAGGCGACGGAGAGGAGCTCACGCGGATCTGCGCCGCTGGCGGTGAGCACGGTGCCACGGCAGCAACACCAGCATCGCTCACGACTGAGTCCTGGGTCTCGGTGGGACGCACGACCGACCTGCCACTGTCAGCCGCTAGCTCGTCAGGGGACTTGGCACTCAGGCGGCGCCGCTTGCCGAACGGGCTGACCACACACTCGGCAGGCACGGCCTCCTTGCTAGGGCTCTCGGGCGACGCGCCCGACGCCTCTTCCTTCTGGCCAGGTGCTTCAACTGCAGCGGGCCGCTTGCGCAGCTGGATAGCGATCTTCTGGTTGACCTTCTTGTAGGGCTTCTTGCTGTCGCGGGCGGGCTCGGTCTCGCTTCCCTCCTCTGCGCCGTCGCATGACTCTTCTGGGTGTTCATCTCCATCGGCCTCCGCATCGTCGCCATGATCACCGTCACCAGGCTCATCATCACGATGGTCGTCCTCCTCGTCGTCCGACGCGTCGTCGTCCACCTTAGGTTTCGGCTTCGACTTGGGACGCCCTTTGGGTTTAGCCGCCGCTGGCCTCTTCATTTTGGTTCCCGTGGTGTTGCCCTGCTCCTTCTCCTTGCGCTCCTGCTTCCAGTCGGCGATGAACTTGCGCTTGGCGATCTCGGCATCCTCCTTGGTACACTCGCCAGCTGCCAGCAACTTCGCCTGCTTCGCCAGCATGGCCTCATGGCCAACCATCCCGTCTACGATCAAGAGGTGCAGGAGCATTTTCGGCCTGCCTTTGGGAGGAACCTCCCAGATCCCCATCTCGGGCTTCTCGTGCCTGGACCATTTGCTGGCGCGAATCTTGTTGTTGCCTGTGGTGCAGGCGACCTCGCAGATGATGTTGTTCCCCGTGGAGCCCTTGCCAGGCTTCTCGAGCGATGCCCATGCCCGCAGCTCCTTGTACGTCAGCCCTGGGATCACATGGGCCGAGTCGTCCTTGAACACCGCGATGACCTCGTCGCTCTCGCTGGCATCGGCATTGTCATTGAGCGACTTGGCGTACTCGGGGGCTGGGTTTGACTTGCTCACGTCCAGGCGGTACGCACGCTTGTGCACCATGTCGACCTTGTACTCGTACAACGCCCTCTTCCGCGCACGAAGCCGCATCGGCGATAGGGCTCGGACAGCAAGCCTCACGCTCACGAGCGACCACCGCATCCCCTTTCCTCCTCTCCTCTCCTCCTCCCTTCTCATCATCCTCCTCACCTCCCCACTCATCTTCCTCCTCATGTGCTCGTCCTCCTTCTCATCATCATCCTCCTCCATCTCCTCCTCATTCACGCCTCTTTCGCATGCCCCCCTCCGTCGCTCTCGTCTTGCTTCACGCTGTCCTCACCCGATCGCCAATGCCGTGATTCACCTCTGGCTCGTCCTCGGCGGGTGGCGCTGAGTCCAACTCGCGCACCTGCTCCACGAACGGCCGTACCCACTTGCAAGCGGACGGGAAGATATCACGATGCATGTTTTTCAACGTTGCCTGCTGCACGTGTCTGAGCATCGTGCGCAGCCTCCTCCCCATCGAATCGATCCACGCGTCCTCCTCCTCCCCGAGGTTCCACTCGCTGCCATTCGCATCGGCAACCGCATTGAAGACCGTCTTGGCCTTTGCCTGCGACAAGCTCAGGTGGGGCCACATGGCAGCGCGGACCGCCACCAACATCTCCGTCCACTTGCCGATGGCATCCGCGTCCGCCTCGTCAGTGAGGCTCTCGGAATACTCCAGAGCGTCCGACTCCGTGACGTGCTCGATCAGAACTGTCGTCAAATCCGATGTGTCAGTACATCGCTGGCGGCTCTTGGGCGGCATGGCGAATCGCCGTGAGCTCTAATGAGCCAAAACGGCTGATACGGAGGGGTGCGGTGGAGTGACGGGACGGGGACGGGTGTGGGTGTATGATTGAGTACACCAAGGACGACGAATTCATACCACCGCAGTTGGTAATGTCATTACACAACATCACCGTGTGTCGGCCCTCGCTCTAGTTGGACGGAGTTTGGACGCGACTTGGACGCGTCCAAGCTCCATCCAAGTTTGGATATGTTGTGTGTGGTTTCAACGCTGTATCATCACAATCGATCACATCGAACACTACTAGATGGCTTGTCTTGGATCCATGGAAGTGGGAGCAGTGGCATCTGCATGGCATCGCGAGACTCGTGACTTGATCAGCCCAGGCGGTGGGTGAACGAGGGATGTTTGGGCACGGGTGCGCGCGAGGAGTGGCAGCGGTCTCACAGCCTAATTGATTGCGACGGGCGGCGATGCACAGCGGCCACAACCTCCCGACACTCAGAAGGACGAGGAAGCGGTTGAGGAGGATACAAGGAGGAGAGGTGGATCCAGGATCGAGGAGGAGGATGAGGATGGACATGAGGATCAGGAGAAGGGCACATCAGAGGAGAAGAATGATGAAGAAGTGGCCGACGAAACAAACGGTGGCGACGAATACGCCGATTGACGAGGCACGCACGCGCCCCTCCCTGGGCGCACCTTAGTGACCGTCGAATCGAGCTCGCCCCTGATGTCTTCCACCGAGGCCCACTTCCAGTCCTGAAAGTCGTTGTTCTTCTCGTCGTTCTTCATGATCGCCTCGAGCGTGGACACCTCCGATGCCAGCGGGGGACGAACGATACTCGAAACAGGACTGTAACTCAGAGGGCATGTGGCACACCCCAGGGACGATCCAGTTGGTTTCCAGCCGACCTCTGAAACTCGACTGGAAGCATCGAGCTTTCCGAGCGACCTCATCGAGGTCTCCGAAAGCCTTCAAGAGCGTGCCTTACCCCGCGAACGCTGTCGGCGTCGTCATGTCGGCGCGTCGCCAAAGGAGCCGATCGGGATCGCAACGTCGTCGACAATCGACTCCTCACTCCTCATCTTCATCCTCATTGTGCTCATCCCCCTCCTATTATCCTCCTCATCCCCTCCTCCTCCTCCTTCCTCTCCCCCCTCCTCTCATTCTCCTCCTCATCCACCCTCCTCCTATTCATCATGGCTCAAATGTTCCCTGTCCCACCTGCGATGCGTACTGGCCGTACGACATGCGGAGCTTGCGGAACTCCTTCAGCCACTCTGGCGCCGCCTGCGGCTTCGGCCTGGTGGCCCTCCCGCCTCCGCCTGGAGGTGCACCAGGGCCATCGCCAGCGCCGTCTGGATCACCCGCTGTAGCCGATCCCGCTGCCGTTGCCGCCCGCCGCGATGCCGCGGTTCCGGCCACCGTGATCGAATCCTTCTGTGTGCTTTCTGGCGTCCCAAGTGGCTTCGGCAGCGGCCGCGGCGTCGTTCCATCGCCGAGCTCCTGAGGCGTACCTGGCGGCGGCTGGTTGTTGTCGTTGTTCGGGTTCTCCGTCCAGGTCTCGTAGCTGCGCCAGCGCTCTTGCCACTCCTCCTCAAGCGTGTGCTCGATGAAGAGGAAGAGCAACGACTCCGTCATCATGCAAAATTTGAGGAACACGTTCCCCATGATGATGCACTTGGTGGCGTACGTGTACGCGAGCTTCTGCCCCGATGCCCCGCCGCCGAACTTCCACGCCAGCCTCGCCAAGCTGACTTACGTCCCCTTCAACTTCTGGCGCTTAGTGTGCTCCGTCACCTTCTCGAACCTGCGACTCTTCTCCCACTCGGTGAAGAGCCATTTCGCCCACTTCTCGCGGACGTCGCGCTTGGCTGGGTAGCCTGCCGCCCTGGCGTACTCCTCCGACCACTGGTTGGCACCCTTCATCACGCGGTCCCAACGGCCAGCGACGGCGTTGCCCTTCTTCTTCTCCGTGCTGAACTTGAAGCTGTTCGCCTGCAGGCTCTCGAACATCAAGCGCTCCTCCGTGTCAGCCGCCTTCTCGTCAGCGGGCTCACCTACGTCTGTGCCGCCGTCCAATGGTACCTCCTTGGACTCTGGGCGCAGCTTGCGAAGGTCGCAGATCAGAGTACTCCTGTAAAAGCGCTCGAACACCACATCCATCTCCTGCACCCCTGCGTCAGCCGACATCATCTCCTGAGTCTTCTCTTTCAGCTGCTCCACGAGCGAGGCCTTCGTGATCTTCTCGGTGCTGCTTGCTGGACCCGTGTCGCTCGGTGCCTTCGCGACGGGAGCCGCCGTCGGGTGCGGTGCCAAAGCCTTGGGCGTCGGAGGGGAGGCTGCTGCCGTCGCCGTCTGCGCGGGAGGCGCCAGCTGCTCAGGCGCGGGCGCCTTGGGGCGCGCCAGCTGCACGCGCGCCGCGGGAGGGGCCGCTGCCGTCGGCTCTGGCTCGGCTGCACCGCGAGAAGGCGAGCCCGCGGCAGCGTCGCCTTCCAACAGGCATTGCTCTGGGCTCTCGAGGCGACGCCATTTCTTCCTAGGCGATGCCTGCTGCGTAGCTGACCACCGCTTCATGGGGCTGGGCATGGGCGTCTCCTCATCGACTCGCATCGCACCAAGGTCGCCATTCTGGATCTCGTCGACCAGGCTGTCTCCAGGGGGCCTCTGCGCGCACGTCTCCCAGGTCGGCGCTGGCGTCTCCGACATCTGCGACCTCACCTTCAGCGACAGGGGCTCCTGAAGCAATCGGCCGATGGCCACAGCCACGGGTCGAACGAGCTGCTCGATTCATGATCGAGCAGCCCATCTGATCCGTGGTTGTTCGTCATCGTCTGATCGTTTCGCTCCTCGTCTGAATCAATCTCGATCGCGACTGCCGCTGGCGCCGCCGCCCCCGCAGCGCTGCCGGCCTCGGCTGCGCCGCCGCCGCCACTGGTCGGCTCGTCACCGCCAGCCGTTGTCACCGCCTGCGGCTCGGCTGCACCGATCTCGCCTGGCACCGTCGGCTCATCTGCTGGATCAGGGACTTCCTCTGTGGGCGATGGCTGCGCTGCAGGCGGCGACTGCTCGGGCGGATCCGCCGACGCGCTGCCCTCGTCGCCAGGGGGCGGGAAGATCGCCTCCAGGAAGCTGTCCGCCGCCTCCACGGCCGTCACGCAGCTGAACGACTGGAGCACCTCGCTGGCAGCAACCACGCCCTCCGCGAACATGTCGCCCGTGTCCACCACCGTCTGCGTGGGGGGCACCGCCTGGAGGCGAATGCCAATGGCAAACGCGAAGCGGGGTGCGGGATACGTGGGACGCACAACCACGAGTCGGATCACGAATTGGATGCGAGTTGGACGCATCCAACTCGCACCCAAACTCACATCGTGTCCTTCACGCGACTGCACGTCCCGCGCATCCCGTCACTCGCATCAGTTTGCTGACAATGTTGCTTAGCGTTCGCATCCTCCTCATCCGATCCGTCTTCTCCACCTTCTCCTCCTCCTCCTCCTCCTCCTCCTCCTCCTCTCGTTCTTGATGGCACGGTGGCGTACAACATCTCCTCCTCCTCCTTCCTCCTCCTACCTCCTCCTACCACCCCATCCTCACCCGGGCATCCTCCGGGTGCCTCCTCCCCTGCCTCTCCCTCATCATCATCCGGTCATCATACATCATCTACGCTCCCCTCCTCCTCCTGTGTGCTAGCCGGTCCTCCTCCTCGTTCTCCTTCTCCTTCGTCCTCCGCGGCCCTCCCCCTCCCCGCCGTGCCTCGGCGTGCATCCCTCCACAGCTTCCCACCTCTTTCACCAGCTCTGGAGCATTGTCCCCCCCTACCCATACCTGGCATGCATATCATCATCAGCAGCAGCATCATCATCCATACAGCATCAAATGGACCATCAACTGCGTACATCATCATCAATCCTCATTATCGGCAATATCTCATCTCACTCCTCCTCCTCCTCCTCCTCCTCCTCCTCCTCCTCCTCCTCCTCCTCCTCATCATCATCATCATCATCATCATCTGGCCTCGTCCTCGGACGAGTGAGGCGTCTGCAAACGCTGCATCTCCACGAACGTCACCTGCAACGATAAGGAGGCTGAAACAATGAGGGAGGTGTGAGGAACTGTGGAGGAAGACAAGACGAGATTGGATGATGAGAATGAGAAGGAGCCATGTCGCCTTGCGCACCCAGCGCTGGATATCGTGATATCGCACGGGCCCTCGCGTTGCCCCCGCGGCACCGCGGGCACTCATAGGGCTCCTCGAGCCCTCGAAGCTGACGACGGGAATGGCAATGACAATGTCGCTCGATGGGACCCTCGAGGGACCCGAAGAGGGCGAGGTTCGAGTCGAGGGGCGGCCTGGGATCAAAAACGATGCCGATGGAAGAGGCCTGACCGACAAACAAGGACGAGAAACGCCGAGGGCCTATCCTAAGCAAATTGCACCACATAGATTGATCCACATCGCTACACCGCTTAAACACATACCAAGAACATGACTACAAACCTGCTACAAACATATGTATTCATATGAAAGAATGAAAGGTTCTTAATCTCTTAAAACAGCTATGTTAGAAAATAAGATCTTACATGCCCGCTCTTATTTTAAGATCCCGGCGGCCTCTGGGCTCCGGCCTCGGACGCGGCCCGTCTCGAAGTCCTGGATGATGTCCGAAACTGGCCTCCTACCCTCGGCCCGAGAGATTGCCGGGCGCTCCCCCCCTTCTTCACCGCCCGGGGAGAGAGGAGGAGCAAGGGCGGAGGACGGAGCCGGCGGAGCGGGAGCAGAAGCCGGAGGTGGGAGACCCGGAGGAGGAGAGGGAGAGGAGGGCCCTGAATCTCCGTCGAGGAGTCGGGCTCTCTTGACCTCCGGTGGGCTGCTCGCAGCCCTCGATCTTTGGATGCACAAGGGCACGTCATCTGGCTGTCTCAGCCTCGTTCTGGGAGTGGGACGGCTCGCCTCCGGAGGAGCAGGAGGAGGAGGAGGAGGAGAGGTAGGGGAGTCCCCTGGCTCAGCCTCACCCCCGACAGGTCCCGTCTCAGAGTCGGGATCCGTCACTTGCCTGGAGCCTCCGCCTGATGGTCCAAGATCCTCCCTGGACCCCTCCGCGACGGAGGGAAGCCTGGTCCGCTCGCTGCCGGCTTGAGCGTCCACCGACCCCGCCTCCGAGGGGGGCCTCGGTCTTCCCGGGGCCTGCGACACGGACCCCCTTGGGTTGGGCGGAGGCCCGAAGGCCGACGGAGGAGAGGGAGGAGACGGCGCTCCGACACTCTCGGGATCCTGAGCCGACGGAGGGACGGGTCCGGAGGTGCTCGGCACCTGGGGTCCTGGGTCGACGTCTGGCCTGGCTGGTTCGTCCCAAGCCTCATCAGGAGGTGGTCCCTCCCGCTGTACGTCCACAGCGGCCGCTCTCCGGGTATGTACCTGGGCCAGGAGCTCTTGCCACTGTGGACTCTGGGCCAGCTGAAGACCGTACTCCTCCTCGGGACTCGCAAGCCTGACTTGCTCGACAGAGCACTTCCAGAGCCTAGCCCGAACAGCCACCCAGACCGTTCCCCTTTCGCACAGCACGACCACCCCGGGACCGGTCCAGCAGGCTCTCCTACGCCCCAGGGCGTCCGCCCTTGACGACGTCCTGCTGAGATTTCGCCACACGAACACCCACTGGCCGGGAGTGAATTCCTTGAACGCGGGTCCCCGGGCCCTCGAGGCACGGCTTATCTTCTCCCGAGCCGTGGTCTCCATGGCCAGTCTGCGGGCCACGGCTCGGACCTCCTGGGCTCGCGCAAACTCGGCCCCTGCTGAGTCTTGCTCGGAAGCCGGACAGGTAATGTCGTGCCATCCTGGGAGACCGCGAGCGTCATCGGACAGAAGCTCGTGAGGCATACGGGGGTTGCGGCCGAAAACCAACTGCTGAGGGGAGAACCCTCCCCGGTGCCAAAAACAGTTTTTATGGGCGACGAGCTCGTGGGTCAGATCATCGAGCTCCTCGACGCTGCTGGGGAGGGACACCCCGGCGTCGATTTCGGCCTTTAGGCGGTCCTTGACCCAGGCGCCGTGGCGTTCAACCCTCCCGTTTTGCCACGGACCGTCGGCGTCGCACACGTGATGGCAGACGCCCCACTGTTCAAGGCCTCGAGCGAAACGCTCTCCAAATTCCGCCCCCCCATCGGATATCAGAAAGTCGGGAGCCCCGAAGGGCCTGACCCAACTCGTGGAGAAAGCCCTCCACACGGTGACTGCCCTGGCGTCAGCCAGGCGGGCACAGACCTGCAAGTTAGAAAAAGAAGGAAAAAAAAAAAAAAAACAAAAAAAAAAAAAACAAAAAAGTAAAGAAGATAAAAGAAAAAGAAAAAAAAAAAAAAAAAAAAACAAAAAAGCAAAAAAAAAAAAGAACAAAAAAAAAACAAAAAAGCAAAAAAAAAAAAAAAAAAAGATAAAAAAAGAAAAAAATAAAGAAAAAAAGAAAAAAAAAAGAAAAAAAAAAAAGAAAAAATAAAAAAAAAAGGAAAAAGAAAAAGAAGCAACAAAGTAAAAGAAAATTAAAAAAAAATGAAAATAAAATTGAAAATTAAATGATAAAACAAAAAAACTATATTCAAAAAAGAAAAAAAATAAAAATGAATAGGAGATAGGAAAAGAGAAAAAACGGCATAAGATCAAAAAAAAAAAAAAGACCGTGGTCGACGATATTCATAAACGGGTAGGTTTGTTCAGAAACTCAGTAGACAATCGATCCCCCAGGCAAATGTGGGGGGATGTGATTGAACCTGAAGGTCCTGGGCATGGCGACCTTCCGGTGGTTGCTCGAGCGCTGCCGTTCCTCACATTCGGAGCACCGAAACTTACATCGAGCCCACCGCACTAAGTGTCTTTTAACCCCCCCAGCCCTTAACACGCGACAGAACTTCCGGGAGTCTGGATGACCCATGTTCACGTGCAATTTGAAGATGAGCCGCTTCTCCTCCTCGCTGGGATCGGGGTCGCTTGGAACTTCGGTCTTACGCCGGTCGACTCGGGTCTCTGGCTCATCTCCGCTGCTCTCGGAACCTTCCGCCTCGGCTTCCTGCTCTTGGCCCGGAGGCTCGCTTCCGTCGTCTGCCGCCGGGAAGGCCTCGGAGAGCTCGGCCCACGTGGGTCGAGCTCGAGCTGAGGCGCCACTCCACTGGTCTGTCACCGCTCGGGCAATCTTCTTGACAAACTTGGGGGTGTATTTGGCAGCCCTTGAAGTCTGCTGGCTACCTTCTAACACCGCGTGGCGGTGTCCCCCCACGCAGAGGTGTCCCGAGAGCTCCCGAATGATGCCCGGGTGATTCGTGAGGATCCCCGTTGGCTTTTTATTCAGACCCCTCGCGTCGACCTGGAGGCCGAACTGACACATATCTATCCTAACCCTCTGAACCCCTGGGAGAGAAGCCACATAGGACACGACATGGGAAGCCCACGAGCTAGCGAACAGGGGGTGCTCAAAAGCGAAGTACCGGTCCTTAGCATGTCTCTGAGCAGCGATCTCCATGCACAAGATCAAGTCTCTCAGACCGCAGCGGACCTCCTGTTGCCAATCGCTCGGATCTCTCCGATTCTTGTTCAGACGATTGATCGCTGAGAAAACCTTGCGCTCGGAGCTGAGCCAGACGACCTCAGGGTCCTCGGCCTCAATCTGTCGCCAGAGGGCCTGCACGTGGAGCCTATTAGAGGAGTCCCAGCCCGTGAGGAGGTCCTTGCTGGGGTCCTTGCCGAGGGGTCCTCCTAATCTCCCAACTTCTGGGGCAATACGAGGGGGAGAGAAGACCTCGAGGAAAGCGGTCTTGGCTCGAGACCGGCTAGTGTAGCACCCGTCAGCTGCCTCCTCGCCGAGAAACGTTGGCACTGAGATCCCTAGGTAAGATGTGGCCTGTCGCTCCAGGGCCTTCGACACTTGTCCTGGACAGGCCACCTCGTGGTCATCGTTAGTGACGTCTCCGTCCAGGTAAAAGGATTCGGGCGCCCCCGGACTGGCGACACTCCGAGGCTTCTCGGCCGAGACTCCCGGACTGCCCACAGCGAACGTCGCGAAGCAGAATGTGTGTCGGCCCTGGGGGAGGGGGCCCAAAGAGGAGCTCTGGAGGGAGAAGGAGAGCCCTTGTCCATGCGCCTCGTGATCATGACAGGCGCAGTCGCTGGAAAAATCGGCTGCCAACTGCAGCGCCAGAGCTGGGGCCTCTTGGGCCCTCGATCGTGTATGCGAGCCTCGCATTGGCTCACTCAGATGAGGTCCTTCTCCGTGTACGTGCCCGTGGTCGTCGTAGTCTGCGTGACCCACGGGTCTTCGCTGCTGCTCTGTGCTCCGCCTCCGCCCTGAGCGCCGGAGCTCATGTTCGGCGTCACGTGCCAGTCCTGCGGGGCGTCGAGGTCGAAGTGCTGAGGCCCCCTGCTGCTCGCTGCTGCAGCCGAGGCCTCCTGCCGCAGCCACCGGTTCTGGTTCTCGACCAGGCCCTGCACGGCGGTGCCGATGGACACCATCATCATCACCATCTGGTTGGTGGCCTGCTCGATGTTCCCGGTGCGGGATACCAGGTTGTCCAGCGTGGTCTGGACGAAGTCGAGGTTCTCTCCGAATGACTCCATGCGGTCGATGCACCTGCGGCCTGAGGAGGCGCCTGTGCGGCCGCTGGGGACCCCTGCGGCCCACTGCTCGCTGAAGGCTGCTGCTGCTGTGGAGTAGTCGTTGGTCCCGGCTGGGGCTGCGCCCGACCCTGATCTGCAACCACCTCGGGTGGGGGATAAGGCGGCGGTGGCGGCTGGTACCCGAGCCCCTGGGGAGCGAGGCTCACCGGCGCTGGCTGGGGTGGCAGCTGTCCCGCTGCCTCCTGATTCGGAGTCGGTGCCGCCTGAGCCGCTGCCTGCTGATCCTGCTGAGCGAACCCCTGCTCGCCTGCCGCGTCGGTGTCGGAGTCCGTCTGTACCAGCGGACTCTGCTCTCCACCGTCTCCGCCAACGCCCGCCAAGTACTGCTGGTGGAGCTCCTGCAGCGCCCGCTGAGTCGCGTGGTAGGCGCCTGGGAGCTGACGAGGAGCTGGAGAGGGCGCCGCTGCCGCCCCGGTGAGGAAAAGGAACCAAGCCCAGAGCCTCTGGGCCATTGCGGGATGCCGACTGGAACTCTGATTGATCGGTGATCAAATCGTCGAAGTCTGACTGATGGCTCGAGCCAAGATGGGCTACGGACTCGCTCTCTGCCGGAGGTGCCCCGGATCGTCGGGACTGGGTCCTTGTCGCAGCCCTTGCTGGCCATATCGCCTTAGTTGCCCCAATGGATCTGACGCTAGGCCCCCGAGACGCTAGCTGAGCCCCAGGCTGGGAGAGCCCGAAGGGCTCGTGCTTGATCCCTATCCGGTGCATGGCCATCGTGAGGCCGATCCCCACGACAAAGGCACTGATCCCCGAGACAACCCTCTCGCAGGCCCTCTCGAGGCTCATCATCCGGGCGCCCACTATCACGAACAGGATGACGGCAAGAGTGATGATGACCAGGATGATGTAAGCCCTCAGGGCTCCCGACTCGAGCATCTCTGGCGCGTCGCCAGCGTTCAACTGAAACGAATTCTGTGAAAGAAAAGGGTACTTTCGCAGTGCAGACTCCGGCACGCCCAGCGGCATCTCAAGTGCCTGTACAATCGTGGCCATCCGGTGGCCCGAACCAAGACGTGTCAGCTGGATGTCCGTCTCTAGGGTGGCGGAGGTCATCTTGTTCTGGGGCAGGTCGATGACGCAGCCCAGAAACTCCAGGAGGTTGACCGACAAAATGTGCGGCACCTCCTCCAGTAGCACCGTCGTCTCGATGATGCCGAGCACTCCTCCCATGCACAGCGGGAAGAGAACTGAAGTCACCACCTTCGCGGCACCTCCCACGCCATGAGCAGCGCGGGGCCGCTGATGCTGTCGAGGAATCAGCTCGTACTTCATGCCGACTGCGGCGAGAGCCCTTGACTCCCGGTTCAGCGCCGCGAGCCCAACCAGGTCTGAACCCGCTCCTGGGTCCACTAGCCCCTGGGTCGCCCTGGCCACGAGGTACACGCAGCTGTTGTCCAGCAGCTCCTGGCCGACCTCCTTCCAGTCCTGCAGGGTCTCTGGGGACACCGCCCACGAGCCTGCTGGATCCGACACGACACCGTCGAACGTGTATGCGGCCAGGCCCCGCTTCTTGAACTTGGGGTCGTCCTTGTTGGGGCACTCACGGTGCCAGTGCCCCTTCTCTTTGCATATCCCGCATCGGGTGATCTTCATCAGCTGCTCGGGAGAAAGCCTGGGGCGGCGCCCCTTGCCACGGCCGTTGCCGCGGCCCGGCCGCCCGCGGCCGCCACCTCCTGGTCGCGGGGGAGGCGGGTGCCCCGATCCAGTCTTCTTGGGGCCGAAGTACTCCCTGTCGCGCTTCGCAGCGCGCTTGATCTCCTTGTTCTGCTTCCAAGTACGGCTCGAAGGTCGAGACTCGATCATGGCCAGGGCCTCCTCCACCTGCGTCTCGTCCAGGTCGAGGTCCTCGAGCTCTGCCATGAGCGCAGCCTCGTCGTCCAGCTCGGTGTCGTCGCACTCCTCCTCGTCATCTTCCTGGTCGTCGGAACCTTCTGAACCACCGACCGGGAAGGAGGAAGGAGGGAGATAATTCTGATCACCGGGGCCCTCGCCCTCGGCGTAGTTACTCGACACCCTACCTGGCAGGAGCCGCTCAGAACCTGATGCATCCATTTGCCTCAGGGCCCAGCTCACGTCGCTGTACTCGAGCTTACCTCGAGTGAGCGTCCTGAGATTCTGCATACCTTGGGCCGTGAGGTTGGCTCCTTCCTCAAGCATGAGCCCCTTCATCTTGGAGGAGATCCAGAGGTCGTTCGTCTCAGCCTCCTGAAATTGAGCTTCACGACGACTCACATACTGGATGAGCGTCTCTTTGTTCTCGCGAGACGCCTCGAACAGAGCTCGGCGGCCTGCCCGCCGAAGTTCGTCTCCCTCGCGTTCACCTATCATCAAGTCCATACGGCCCAACACCACGTCGATCCAGTCGCGGCCCGTGATCTGGGCCTCTGGAATGTCGTCGAACTTGGCCTGCATGGCGTAGTCGAAGAGCTTCAAGAACTTTTCTCCTCGACGCCAGTGGGGAACGTCCGCGTTCGTGTTCCAGCGTCGTAATGCACGACGCCAAGGTCTGTACTGAGCCCATCCGGGCCACGCTGGTGGGTCAGAGTAGTCCCCTTTTCCCCAGCTGGAGCTGGAGTTCGCCCACCAGCCGTCCTGCCACTTGTCACTCTGGCCGGAGTTCTTCCAGCCGTCGTCCTGCCACTTGTCGTCCTTGTCGCCTGGCTTGTGCCAGGACTGCGACGGGTCCTTGCCGGAGCTCCAGGGATCCGATGTTGCTGCTGCCTCCCACCAAGGATCCTTCGGCCTCCCGTCGCCATCATCACCGTCTGTTGCTGTCCTCCGAGAGGATGAGCCGGCCGCGCCAGCCGTCTCGGCAGCCGTGCCGGACGGTCTTGCAGCGCCCATGGTCTCACGTACAGTGCCGGCTACAATCTCTCGGAGCTGGTCCATGGAAATCGTCACGATGTTGCCTGCCGCCGGCGTCGCCTCCGTCGATGCCTGCCCGCTGGGGCGGGCTGGGTCGAAGGTCGCGCCAGCGAATCCGTCGTCCTCCTCCGCGGGCATCTCCGCGGCCGCGCCGCCCGGGCGGCGCGAGCCTGGCCCTGGCCGGGAGCGCGAGAACGGCCTCCGGGCGCAGCCCTCAGAGCTGCTGTCCCTCGCCGCCCATTGGCCCGCCAGCCTGGAACCAGGCTCCGCTACCAACTGTGGCAGCAGCAAGCGCAGTAAATGTTTTTCCCTTGAGCCAGCAAGAGTACGCGTGAGATCATGACACGCACACAATATGCAAAACCTGAGACACAAATTATGCTCACCTGTTTCAACGGCCCCTGGGTTAAAAAGCACAGGGGTGCACGTTGTGCGCACCACTGGCCGAAGAAAGGCCCGCGCTCTCCCCCCATTCCAACCCCGCCCAGGTCCCCACAACCAGGTTTGAGCCATGGCACGTTGGGTCCTTCGCCCCAGCAGGATGTCCTCCGCCCCTTATGGGAGTTGCGACCTGCGCGGGGGGTTCGCAGGTAAACGAACTTGTGGGTTTCGGGCGCTGAGCAACGCTCAGTTTCTTGCGGGTGGGGTGGGTTGTCGTTTCCTTCAGCGAGCTTCCCCATAAGCGCGTCCAGGTTGCGGTGTCCCCTGGCGCGACTAGGTGTTAGCCTGCAGAAAGGGGGGTCGGAGGTCGGTCTCAGCTCGTGCCCGCGACCCCTTCGCGCACGAGCGCCCCCGCGTTGATGCGCGCCGCGGATGCGGGAATGGAATTGCGCTCTCTATTGAGGCTGTAACCGCAATATGTGTTTGGGGCCGTCATTCATGCATCCAATGTGCGGAGTTGAGCTGCTGCCCGCCCGGCCCGTGGCGGCCCGAGCGACGGGGCCCACTGTTCTGTATCACGTTCCTTCTCTCTCGTGTCTCTCCCCTCGTTGTCCTTGCGCCCCAGTGGCCGATGCGCTGGGCACCGCGCGGTGCCGAAGCCCCGCGACGCGCGCTGGTCGCCCCGAAGGAGCCCCGGCGACGCGTGCGGGTTGTCCGCGGCACGACGCGAAAAAGCACGGGTGGCTGACAACGGGCAATTTGCTGGGCAGAGCGTGCTGGCGTCGGGCAGCTCCTAGAGGGCAGCTCGCACAGAAATGAATATGCGGTGTGCGGGGAGCTGCATGCGAGCCCTGCAACTTGGGCCCTCGGTGGAGCCCCATTTGGCCACAAAACGTGTGAGAGGTGTGCCGAAATGGACACGCAGTGGGCGGCGAGCCGCATGTGAACCCTGCCAATGGGGCCTTCGGTGGAGCTCCCTGCGGGGCCACCTCGCCCTATTCCCTGCTGCTGCTGCTGCCGCTGGCTCCTCCTCCTCCTCCTCCTCCTCCTCCTCCGCCTCCGCCTCCTTCTCCTCCTCTTCCACCTCCTCCTCCTCCTCCTCCTCCTCCTCCTCCTCCTCCTCCTCCTCATTCTTCTCCTCTCATCGTCATCGTCATCGCCACCGTCATAGTCATCGTCAGCATCATCAGTATCAGCACCATCACCATCGCTATCACCATCGCTAGCACCATCACCATCATGATCATCACCATCACCATCATGATCATCATCATCATCATCATCATCAGCAGCAGCAGCAGCAACATCATCATCATGAGCATCAATTCATCATACTCATCATCATGACCAGCAGCACCATCCGCATAAGTATCATGATCAGCATCAGCATGAGCACCATCATCAGCACCAGCAACAGCATCATCAGCATACTCAGCATCATCGTCATCATCGTCATCATCATCATTACCATCAGTATCATCATCAGCAGCATCATCGTCATCCTCATCCTCATCCTCATTATCATCACCATCATCACCATCATCATCATCATCACCATCATCATCATCGCTATCCTCCCTAATGTTCCACCACCTCCTTCTCCCGCACCGTGCAGGGAATCGCAAAGGCATACGTAATCTCCCTTCACCCTCTGTCTCACTGCATGTTGCGACACCTCCCTCATCATGGCACCTTGCCCTTGGCATCGTTTCAGACCCACTGCGCTGGCGGGGACGCGCGAAGCGTCAAGAGCACATCCAGACCCACTGCCCGCGGAGACCCCCGAAGATCGAACCCCCAGGCGGTCGTTATGGGTAAATCCAAGTTCGGGGATGGACAGACCTCCCTTTAGTAAAGCGTGGTTTAGTGAAAACGACTTCGGGCCCAAAACTGGCGGGCGCAAGCCTGGAAAATAACGGCCGCGGCGACCTCTCGAGAACCGAAAACGAACAATTCAATAATCGATGTGTCACTGTTGGGGGTTCTGTCCACCCCCGAGTCGTTATGGGTAAATCCAAGTATGGACCAGTGGACGAACGCTCGCCTCCGATCGACGCAGGGCACGACGACGACCGCGCTCCAGCGGGCGCCACGCCGGCGGCGACGGCGCGCCGGCGGCAGGGCCGGGCCTTGCGCTCCCGGCTCCGGGCGCTCTTCGCGGGCTCCCGCGCGGTCACCGACACCTGCCGCAAAATGGGTAGCTTCGCGGCGTGACGACCGCGACACTTGTTTTTTGATTCGCAGGTCGAGAGCGCACCTCTTCTGGTCGAAGCTAAGCGGGCCGCGCGAAGCTTGAATGAACAAAGAGGGGGAGATAGAAGGAGAGGCCTCACGGTCAGGCCAGGAGGAGGCAAAGCCTCGGGATCAAGCGGTGACGCTGACGACCGCGACACGGGTTTCTGACTTTTGACACCGAGTGGAGTCTTCAACCTGGAACGATCGGCGGGTTTTGCTTCGCAAAATCATTTGATGTTGACCGATTATGGAAAGCTGGCGGCGTTTACCCCTGAACGCCCGGGATGAGGTCGCCACCGCGTCAACACGACACGCACCTACCGTGCCCCCCGCCCTTCGGATCGGGAGGCTCGGGTTGGCCTGACGGGTCCGTCAGGAAGTCACAAGACCCGATCAGAGATTTGACGAGAGTTCCCGCTGCAAGCATCCCGCGAAAACTGAACCGTTCAATCTCAGGACGAACCCATCCAAAAAGAGTCGGCAAACCCTGGTTCCGGCGAGCTCGGATTTCACGTTTCCCCGATTAAAAGGGAAGTAGAGATCACCAGGAGGTAAGGTCGAAGGTCGACAGGTCATAACCCAAAAACTGCACAGTCACAAATGTCCGAGTCCGCGCAACACTTCGTGGGTCGGCACTGGCCCCCCATCCCCGGCGGCAGCGCGCTGAGGGCGGCGCCAGAAACACCACCAGGGACCCCAACGCGGACACAAAACAAAAAGCGTGAGGAACGAGGTGTTCTTTGAGGGTCGCTGGATCCAACGGTGCATGTGCAACAATGCCAGCACGACTTGCTATCAGCCGCGTGAACGAGCCGCCGAAGGGCGGCTGCCCGCAAAAACCGAGACCCCCAAACAATTCAAAAACAACAGAGCGAGAGAGAGAGAGAGAGATTGGCCAGACGCTCGCGGCCCTCAGGCGCGTCGGCAATGTATGCGATCAAGCGTGCACGAACACGCTTTCCACTTCGAAATGCTTGACATCCTTCCTGTCTACGAGCACGGACCGCGTGGGGATGCAACTGCTCGACAGACCCAAACCGTGGCGCACCGACTTTCCATGCCGACTCGACTTTGCCAAGCTGAGGGGGGTCCGACTTCGAAAGAGGAGCCGACTGTGCCGAAACCCACTGGCATGGAACGCATGGAACTGCAGACGGTGCACAGGAGAGCGTGGACGAGGCTGAGGGAAGCGTGGCGAAGCGCTCCGCCCGCCGAAGGAAACAAGCGGTCTGAGTAGGAGCCTTCGATGGTGAAAGGACGGCGCATCTTGATCAGGGGGGGGCCTCTGAATCAGCATGGACCGTCTGCTCGAAGGCGGGGAACAGGACAAGGAGGCGTGGACGATGCAGCAATGCCACAGGAGCAGGAGGATCAGGCGAACAGAACCAGCAGGAGGAGGGTGCGGGGAGAATGCTCACACTGAAGCGGCCCTGAGACACACACACACACATATAAATACACACAAATAACTGGATTCACCATATTTCTATATGTTCTGGGTTTGTGTCTTCCCCCCACTTCCCATATTCTCCCATATATTCCGGGGAATCGACGATTCATTGTGTCTGTGTGTTTTGTTCCCCTCCTGACACACGGACGGCGTTGTCCCTGGCTGCTGCTTGCAAACAGCGTGAGCCATTCAATGCCGGGCGGTCGTAAAGAAAACTTACGCTCGCCACCGCTGCCGCCGTCTGTATTCGCGTCCCTCCCTTTCCGCAGACCTCTGCAGGCCTCCCCAAATGGGGTCCGAGCACATGGTGCCCGAGTATCGCACCGCATCGCCGATGCATCGCCGATGCGTTGCCGACGCATCGGCGATGCACCAGCGACGTCGGTGATGCACCAGTGACGTCGGCGTGGAGAAGATCGGGCTGCACATCGTTCCGCGTCGCCGAGGCATCGGCGATGCGGTGCGATCCTCCACCCCATCCGTTGGACTCCATTTGGGGGCTACTAGGCCTGGACTCTCGCCACCCAGACCACCCTCTTTGGTGCGCGGAGCGCGCCAGGGGCGGCGCCGAAGGCGCCGCCCGAGGGGCTCAACGCCGACTCCAGAAATCCGCGCGGATCCCCGAGAATCATGTTTCTTCTTCGATCTGCCCCCTTCCTCGAGACGTAAGACTCGAGTTCGGGAGACTCGAGTTGGGTGACGAGACCAAGTCTTGAAATTTGACGCGAGCTCCCGCTGTAAGCATCCTGCGAAAAATGAACAGCGTCGGCCCACTCAAACAGCGTCGGCAAACCCGAAATGCCCCGAACTCGGGCCTTACGACTCCCCGATTGGAAGGAGGGAGGCGGCAATGCCAGGAGGTGGGATCGAGGATCGACGGGCTCGAACCCAAAAAGCTGCATGGTCACATATGTCTGCTAGTCAGCGCAATACTTTGCACGTCGGCGCTGGACGGAGCGCGCCGGGGGGGCCCAGACACACCGCCAGGGACCCCAACAAACCTGCGGACCCCTCACGCGTCTCCGGACTGCCGGCGAACTCGTGCTTTACGGTTCCCTCCTCCTCGCGCTGCTGCCCGCTCCCGCTCTTGTCACCGCGAGGTCAGGACCTGCTTGGGCGGCGCTCCTTCCGTGTGAGCGTTTTCTTATTCGGCGTGTTGACATTGGGCGGAAGGTGGGGGGTCTGGCTCTGGACCTCGGCTTAGTGCGGCTGTGTGAAACCGTGCGTTCTGTGAAGGGGACCTTACCTGCTCGAAGCAGGCGCCAGATGAGGAGGAGGAGAAAGAGGAGGAGGAAGAGGAGGAGGAGGGGGAGGGGGAGGGGGAGGAGGAGGAGGAGGAGGAGGAGGAGGAGGAGGAGGAGGAGGAGGAGGAGGAGGAGGAGGAGGAGGAGGAGGAGGAGAAGGAGGAGGAGGAGGAGGAGGAGGAGGAGGGGGGGGGGAAAGGGGGGAGGGGGGCGAAGGCACGCGCCGATGGGCAAAACAACAAATATGAAAACGACGACCGATAAACAGCTCGACTGTCAGAGTACAGGGCAGTTGTTCATGCATCGGATTTGAATATATAGGATTTTGAACACATGAAAAATGTATGAGTAAATTCATGCATGAACGCATCGTTGCGTTTAATGCTAAATCCCTGAATGTTTAATACATGATCCGCACGCGGAGCATGTATCAAAAACTGCACTGTATTGCTCTGCGGCTGTGGGGACCGTCCCAGACCCTCCGTGGTGCTCACAGAGCTACACCGCTTCTTGTTCTGCGACTCCCCCACCCTCCCTCTCCTCTCGGGTGCACGCTCACATGGACTCGGGGAAGGCACCCTCGACACAGGAGGCCAATGCCGCCTCAATTGGCGACAGCGTGCTCCGATTTCGCATGGCAGCGGGGCCCCTTGTTTACCCCCGCGCCTTAACCAATGTCTGCGCTCCCTTGACTCTCCTCGCGCCCTTCCCCGCTCCCGCTCAGGTCACCGCGAGGTCAGGACGTGCCTGGGCGACGGTGCCCCCATCGCAATGGCAGCTCACCTTCACCTCCAAGCGGCCTCCCAATCCCAGACCCCTCGGGTGCTCAGAGATTGCTGCTGCGTTCCTTTGTGCTTCGATCCCCCCTCCCCTCTCCTCGCGCTCCTGCCCGCCCCCGCCGCCCCAGCCGCCCCCGCCATCCGCGCCCCCTCCCCGCGGGGCCCAGCGGCGCCCGCCCCCCCCCCCGGCACACCCCCCAGCGGACCATGAGGCGCAGGTTCGGGAGGCCGAGCGCCGAGAAGGGCGGCGAGACCATGGGCCTCCGGAGCGGTCGGAGGCTGCTGGGGAGGGGCGGCGATCCACGGCATGGGGGAGGGCAGCGAGCAGCGGCAGGGGGGGCTCCTCCGGCGCGCTGTCGGGGGGGGGGGGGCGGTGAAGAAGGGGGGCTTCGGCGCTGGGTACGGTAGGGGCCCGACCACAAGAAACCTTCCACACGAAACCCAACGTGGGGAACGTTGGGCTTCGTGTGGAAGGAGGAGGAGGAAGAGAAGGAGGGCGGCGGCGGAGGAGGAGGAAGAAGAGAAGGAGGGCCTGGCGCGTTCTCTTACCTTTTTTGGGGTGCCTCTGGGTTGGCGTCTCGTCGCCACGGCTTGGTTCCCTTCGAACTGGGCGTCGTCAGAAAGCAGCTCCCTCATAGCGTGGGCGAGAGCTTCAGAGGCAAGCGCCTCGGAAACATGTCGGGGCGTCGGTCTTGGGAGGATCGAGAAGGGTTCGTCAACGACCCCGCCGAGCAGGAGAAATGGAGGGAGAATCGATCGACCGAACGTCGGCATGAGCGTCTGGCCTTGCTCGTGTTCTGGGAGGGGGCGGGGCTGGGTGGCGCGCATACCACTGGAGGGAGGAGAGGGGGGGGAGGAGGATGGAACGGAGATGGAGGATGAAGTGAGGAGTCAGAGGAAACGAATCTTGGCATACAAGAACAGACAAGGGGAGGGAGGAAGAGGCGCAGCTATAGAAGGACGGCGAGAGCATGCGCCTTCGGATGGAAAAACACATCAGGAGATCATGGCCGATTGGTG